>JAULBS010061268.1:0-22870 GCA_032355785.1 Symmetromphalus regularis | reverse complement strand
TTTTTTTGGCCCCCCCCCCCCCCCCCCACACACTCGGATTTTATGGATCTACCACTATGTGTATATATATATATATATTATTATATTATTTTGCCCAGAAATATATCGGTGGTCGAGAAAAAGAAAAACATGCTGAATACAGTTGGTTTCAGTATTTTAGTGAGTTAATTACTTTTGTTGACACAACTCACCATTTAATTAATATGACATAACTATTTTTTTTTAAAACCTTTAATAAAAATCATTAAAAAAAATTTATTATTATTTAAATCAATTTTTATAACATTCCCAATTATAAAAAATAAAATCACCCTACTAAAAATGATGTATAACAATTAATATGATTATCTGAAGCACATCTCTTGACCTAAATATTTCCCTAATTTACAACAATTCACCAAATGCAGTTCTGAAGTCGATCAATACCAGCCATAAACAGCATTACTCTATGACAAAATTCAATAATGACCTTAAATGGTTATTACAAATCTCTTAAAGACTGCTTCAAAATCAACAAATGAAAAACATTAGCCTTGCTTGTAACCTACAATGACTGTTGCTTCAAATTCAATATTTGGCTACCAGCAAGCAACCTATTTTAAAATAGCCTGTTAGCAAGCTCATTATAATAGTGCGACATGAGGTCACGCCTCATCGCCAACTTTGATCAAAAGCCAGACACACAATAGCATCTCACCTTAAATAAGTAAATAAACCAAATGTGGGTCACACAGGTGCAAAAATAAAAACAAAGCTCATTTTAATAAATACAAAAAAACAATCAGTTAACTAGAGTGACAACACACCACTAATGAGACCTCTATTGTGCTAAACCGTAATAAGGGCACAAACATGGCGGTTATGATTATGATGTGCAATATGGTTTAGGAATTTGGGTAGAATGGTATCATTTAAACGAAGCGACAAGGTAAGCAGACGACGGATTTCCAAAGCGAATATGACCGTGTCAGTCGACATGACAGTTACACAGATAAACCTGAAGAAAATACGATGGAAAAAATCGACCCGAAGCTAAAAAATTGCTGGGGATGAATTTGGCTACAGAAGGTGCCTGCTTTATCGATCCATCCAAAGGATGACCGTAGATTGGCGAAAATTTTGACAATGGTGAGACTGGGTTTTCTAGCGATCCTGTCGTCTGTGAGCAATATAAAAATATGAAAACGTTTCGAAATAGAAGGAAAATATACTTACCAACAGTTAGTGGTATTTTTTTGCTCCAAGATAATAGTTCTTTTCGAAATGTTCGCCTTTCCTGAGCGCACTGTGCGCTACCGCAATCAACCATGTTGACCATGCACTACCGCTTACGTCATGATACTATGACCTCTAAACTCGTGACGTTTTACGTACAGGTAAAAATTTCGTGACCTCCCGTTTGATGACGTTTTGTGGACAGGTGAATAACACGGAAGAAGCGGTGTCTTTGATATATATTGACGGTGACAGTGGACTCATCGGATCACTAAAACAGGTTTATAATTTACATAGTATTATTTAGTCACAAGGAAACAAATTTAACACATGATATCAATTTTATTAAAGAAAATTAAAAAAATTACAGCGCTATTTTAGTATTTAAAACGTAGGTTTCACAGTCACAGGTGGTTGTTTATAATTCTGGTTTAAAAAACAACAACGTGTCAGTGTTAAATTACCGAATCCGTCTGCGTCACGATCTATCATTGTCACTATCATGAATCCGTGACTTTATCATGTAATGTTGTTCATCTTGGTTACATAAACATTCAAATAATAATAATTTTGACATCATTAGAGCACATTGAACTGTAATAATTGTATAGAGTAATTAAACTGTCAAGAATTATTACGTTTGTAGAATAATTAACAAAGTCATAGATTTAAAATACTTTGTAAAGTAATTAACAATGTCATCAATTGTAATAACTTTGTTAAATAATAACACATCATTAACTGTCAAAGACTGATTAAGCTTATAAAATAATTAACAATGTTATCATCTGTAATTACTTTGTAGAATAATTACACATGTAATAAATTGTCAGACAGATTTGGCTTGTAGAATAATTAACAATATCCACTGAAGATTAATTAACTGGCCTCGGTGGTACAGTGGTTAAGTTGTTGGTCATATGGCTGGTAGGTACTGGGATCAAATCTCAGTCAAACCATGGAATTTTTAATGTCAGTACCAGCTTCAACTCAGAGTGAGTGCTCTGCAAAGCCTCAATGGGTAGGTGTAAACCACTTACGCCAACCAGTGGTCCACAACTGGTTTATCAAAAGCCATGGTATGTTCTGTCTGTGGGAAAGAGCACATGAAAGATCTCTTGCTGCTAATTGGAAATAGCCTACATGGCAGTAATGGGTTTCCTCTAAAGACCATAAGTCACAGTATACTATATGTCAGACACCTAACAGCTACTGAATAAACAATCCTTTCCTTTTTGAAAATTAACAATATCAATTATAATAAAATTGTAGAATAAATAAAGTTGCCATAAACTATTTTCTTTGTAGAATAATTAACAATGTCATCAACTGGGGGATATCGATATCCTGATGGCAGTGAATACAATGGTGAATGGAGCAATGGAGGACAACGTCATGGGTATGGACACATGGTATTTCCAGATCGATCAGAATTCTGGGGAACATTTGAAAATGGGCTCTGCACTGGTCCAGGAATCATGAAATTTGCTGATGGCTCAAGGTAGTTTTATATTTTGCATTATTAAATTTAAATATCCCATTTTCAATAATGTTTTCTTCTAACAAATAACAGGTTGATCCACAGGTGTGAGGACACCAATCTTCAGGCAGAAATATATATATTTTTCACCTTATAATTTAGTTGCAGCTAACTTTGATATTAAAAATCTTTAAAATATCTTCTGTCCCCAAATACTGTAACTCTTAAAATAGAAACCAGAAATTAATATGAATATTGTGACGACACATACACAATAATTAAAGACAAATATATTTGCAGGATAGAATTTAATTTTGAGAAATTATGTGTTGTGAAAAATGCATATTCATGTATACATGATTGAAAAGTGGTACAAAATACTTAGCCAAAAACTCTAAACAGTATCGTTTTCCAATTGTACCTTATTTAAGATTCACTATGGCGATGATTTTTTTGAGGTTTCTCATTAAAGTAAGCTAATATAGCATGTCACATGCAACAAATATCTCGAAATGGAATCAGTTTATGATTTCCTGCAAGTCAAAACATTATTTGATTATTTAACAAAGCACCCACCCCAGGCACAAAAATAAATATAGTTACTTTTATTCCATCTGGTGGCATGGAAATTTAGCTAAAAAATCTGTAAATAAAAAAATTAAAAAGTGTGGCCTAATTAAAGAAAACTTTTAAACTTTAAATGTAATTTAATCTGCTTTCAGGTATGATGGAGAATTTCAAGAGGGAAAGTTTCATGGGTATGGATGTTTCACGAGGTCTGATCAAATGAAATTTGAAGGAGAGTTCAGAGATGGCAAGATTTGGGGATTGGGTAAGTACATACAAAATGGATGGTCTTTAAACGCATTCTCCCACTGACCTGTGACCTAATTACTTTCCAAACAAAGAATTTTAAATATAAACATTTGATTTGTCCATAGAAATATTTCATTCAACTACTTATATAACCACATCATCTCACTTATTATCAATATTTTAAAAATAATAATGAATTATACACACAAACACATTTAAAAAAAATACGTATATATTTCGAGTCACGTGAAGGGTATTCCCTCATTAGCTGTTATTTTAAAACTTCTGAATATTTTTGAAGCTACATAAATAGTTCGTACCAATTTATTTCGCCCCACTAGGAGTTCCGATCTTGAAATTTGAAATGTTTAAATGTGAAAAAATATCAATCGACTTGACATGGAATTCTCTATACAATGGTTCAGTTAAAATATCTTGAGTAATATGAAAACGAGATCTTGTATAACAAATGCATGTAACTTCATTCGTAATCAATATTTAGAGCACAAAGCCCCTTAAATTCCGTGGGACTATGCCTTTAAGTTACAGTCAACAAAAGATCTGATTGTTTAATGACACCCAGCACATTTGTTAATCTGTGGCTATTATGTGTCAAGTTCATGATGCATATATTTGTGACACTGTTACAACTACATAAGGTACTGTTTGATTTGCAGCAAGGTGTCTTTTATATGCACCTGATATGTTATATCTGCAAGTAGTTCAGAAAAAAAGAAAATATTTCAACACTGGATAATGATGATGTTACATGTGTAATATTTGTATGTACATTTGTAGTTAAACACTGGATAACAGTGATGTTGTATGTATAACATTTGTATGTACATTTGTAAATATGTAGATTAGAGATTGCTTTATGGGAGACCAGTTTATTACTGAAAGTATTACACTCTAAAAATAAAATAATTATTATTACTCAGTACTTTATTTGATGAATCTGTTTCTTTTAATATTTTAACACTCAACTTTTAGCCATGTAATATTAAATATTTTGCAGGACTAATAACATTTTCTGACAGAACTCATGGTCTTCCTCGCAATGAAGGATATTTTGAAGGAAACAAGATGGTTGAGCGACAGAAGTGTCCGGGAATAATACAGCGAGCTAGAGAAGCTGCAAACCATGCTAGAACGCATTGCCGATAACAAAAACTATGTAAACAAACATTTCATTCACTGCAAGGGTGGTGGGGGTCAATTCACAATTTCCAACATTCCTAGTGTGTACAGTGTACAAATTAAAGTTGAAATCTGCACTCCCACCCCAAATTACAACGTAAATTTTTCAATCTAGGATCAGTGATGGGGTCTGAAAATTAGGAAAATATTGAAAAAGTGTTTTCATGAAACTTGCTAAGTCCACATGACGTCATTTTGAAAGAGACTATGTTTTTCTATTGCCTGTGTATGTATAAGAATTGAGTCTAGTATAGGTGACGAAACTCAGAACATGTATAATGGTGCTGTTGTAGGTTGTACCAATGAGTAACAGTACATCAAAAAACAGTTTATGAGGTTATCTCTATTTACCCAAAATGTGGACTCGGTGATTTTTAGTGAAAACTTCATTAAATTTTGTGAATGACCTCTGACCCGTCTTTGAAAGTGCTCAATATTTACATATTTCTTCACATACTCATACTATAGTTAAAGTTTAACAGCTTTAACTTCAATATTCAGTCTTGGAAATAATTATTTTGCTCTGTCAATCAAAATGTGTATCATTCCACTTGTGTCATATATTAAAGAATAATTTCCTGTCACACAATTTAATATAGAAAATTGAAAAAATATCTACAGTTTAGATATTATAGTGTATGCTTTTTTTAAATTAATTTAGCCCCTTTTGTGTAATGTACACAAGCTGCATGAGACAATTTTACATAGAAATACCAATTTTCACTATATTTTAAAATACAAGTTTTACATGTTTCCAAGCATGATGCTCCATATTCTACTAATAAAATATATATATTTACATGCTCAAATTTTACAGATTTTACATAGAAATACCAATTTTCACTATATTTTAAAATACAAGTATTACATGGTTCCAAGCCTGATGCTCCATATTCTACTAATAAAATATATATATTTACATGCTCAAAGTATATTTTAACTTTCAAATTTTTATGTAAATTGTTGTCTCATGACATAAAAATTTGGTTATTTTTATTATTGTGTGCGATTTTGATGGATAATTTATTTTGATATTAGTTTAAATAATTTAAAAAATAATATCAGAAATGTTCATCTGAAGTTCCGTCAAGCTAAATTTAAATAACATCTGTCACCTTATTAGCATAATTTACTTGCATCTCATTAAGTATATAACAATAACTTACAAGATAAGTTTGTTATACAACAGATGGTACAGTCAAGCCGGTCTTAGCAGCCACAGAAGTGAGTTACAAAATATACCTTTTAAGACAAGTGGCTGCTTAATACTAGTTAAATTCTTCAAAAATAGTCAATTTTGGAGAAAATAAAGAAGACCCTTTAAGACATGTGGTTTCTTAATATAGGTGGTCTCATAAAAAGATTGGACTGTACATGTATAATGGTTTCTTAAATGCTAACCTTCGTGTTGAAACTAAATCCATATATTGTTTTAAAGATGACCTTTAACCACAATAATATTGATGAATTTCCATAATGTATTTGTTGTATTATTATATTTTAATATAGATTATGCATAAAAATTTACTTATGTTCTCTTGAGACACAGACAGTCATTTGATATGTCACGATTATGTCTTAATGTTGTTAGAAAAAAAATGTTTTATTATTGTTTTAGACAGGTGCATTTGTAGGTTTTCATGTTGTTGCTTTTAATAATATATGTAATTACTAAAAAACCAAACATTCCATTTTTGGTTATTCATAATACATAATGTAGAGAAACTGAAAAAAATACAGATAAACTTATTTGTGAAGCCATCCATCTCACTTTGTTATTCATAATAAACATTTAATGGAATCTTGCAAAATACAAATGATTTCAATGTCAGTTAATTACCTGTTTGCATGACATCCAACCGACACATGTATGTTTTGTATATCTTAATCTCGAGTTTGAAATGTGATGCCTGCACCCTTTCTGTTCTTACCTTAAAAAAGACATCCATTGCACTTCAATAATATGTTGAAAACATGTAATGAAACAATTTTGTAATATTATAATAACCATGTAATTCATGGGTTGTGGGATGGCTTTTTAAGTAGGTTTAACTGTTGATATAATAATATACATTTAATTAACATTTTATTTACCATGTATCTTTTCATTCTGTCAACAATATTTTGCATATATTATATTAATAAAATATATATTTGTACATCATTTTGATAACTTTTGTTAATATAATATTAAGATATTCTGGTAGCAAAATGAGCACACTATCTCCTAACCATTGGATGTCAAACATTCGGAAATTATGACACAAAGTCAAGTGTGAGCCAACCTCACTCAGGTTTTGAACCACTGTCTTCATTTTGAGAGTCCAATGTCCTACCACTGGACCACTGAGGCTGGCAATTTTCTGTAACCATGACTATAGTGAAAATGGCTACACGCATATTGTACATAATGTGACATCATTATCATGTTCCAGAATGGCAATTACCAATATTTTCTGTTTTAATGACCATCATATTAATTTATTTATTTTTAATTATAAACTGTCTTGATAGCAGAAATATATAGCTACAGTTCATCAATACTTAACAAAAATATCAAGTCTAATGTTATAAAAGGTTTATTACTTTTATAAAATACAAAAAACATATTCTATAATATAATAATACAATTTTAAAAAATATGATTCTATCCTTGTTTCTAGCACCTCTAGTAAAATTGGAGTGAAATAACTAGATACAATATATATATATTTTTTTAATAAAAGCTGATATGTATAAATGCTTATAAAAATATACTAATATATGTCAGTGTGGGTAAAAGAAACATTCAAATAATACACTAAAGCCAAGATTACATTTATCAGTTTTTGTCATCTGCACAAACTTCTTCAAACATATGAAAGGTATTTTTTTACAAATGTTTTATTTTCCTTCTTGATAATGTACATATACATATGTTATTGTATTGGAATCATGGCCTAATAATGCGTGCGAAAGTGGATGCACATGACAGAAACATACATGTGATCATGGTTAAAACTTGCAATTTTTCCTAAGGTATAATAACAAAGAATGCATAACATTTAACAACTATCACAAACTACTTTGTTAAAACAAGGAGGATGATTTCACATTCTGTTGTTGCATACTGCTTTGGATTGCTTCATTTAAATTTGGTAATCAAGAAGTCAATGATAAAACTGAATATTTAATGTCATTTGAATTATCACACCAAAGTTTCACTGAAGTAAGGAAAAATTCTACATGCTGCAAAAATATGTTGAAAGTTTGTAAGCAAAAAGCACAGATTTCACAACAAAGGCCTTGGTTACTGTTATACTCATGATTTTCAAAATACTAATCACCAATAACTTGTTTTTCTTAGAAAAAACACTATTTAAAGGGAGGTCATAGAGTGATGGCATCTCTTTATTTGGCTTAGGTGAGAACGTGCCAATGGATGTTGTCCCTTGACTGTGTGCAGACATTAATAAAGCTTTGGGTTGAGTGGGGTAGGGGTTTAAGTTGAAGACATATATGTCCACCTATCAATATTTATCTTATACATTTTTGTTCCTTTGTGAATAAGATGTGACAAAAATTGGGAAAATCCTTTATGACCAACCCCAGTACTTTATTGAATCCATTAGTAAAAAACAAAATTATAATGTGGACTTAACAGAAATTAATTTTGTCATACATTATAATTTATAAATTTCCTGACAGGAAGCCTCATATATTTACTAAAATAATGCTGACCTCTCTATTTTAACTGCATATGAGTCCAGCAAACTTCTCAACTATTAAGTTTTATTTGTGGCATGCACTAAGTCTTGATGGACATCAATAGGACTCTTAAGACATGCAAACAAGGCATCCTATTGGCTTATGTTACTTTTAATTTCTCAAATCAAAAGTGTGCACTACCAACTCATTATGTATTAATGCTGGTATAAATCATTGAGAAAAAAGGAATTTAACGACACAAGTCATAATAAAATATCTTCTGACATTCAAATCAAATGTTGATTAATTTATTGTACTTCAAGTTCTAAGGTTCATCAACTATTCACCTAACCCAGTATCACAGTTTTCATGCTGGTTAAACTTGTTCTGCTTGCCGGTGTTGTTGCCGTGTCCATAGGTGAGGTTTTAGCATGACGTGATTTGCGTTTTCTTATCACATTGCTTTGTTTTGTTGGTGTAGACATGGATTCTTCAATGCACATTTTGTCCTTCAAACTTTGAACGATTCTCAACACTGATTGGCCAATGTGTTCAGCTGATTCAACAGGATTACTCAAAATGCACCAATCAGATTTTTGCACACCCTGAGGGACCTAAATTGAATATAAGTACAATATGAATAGGTAATTTATAAAATGCTATACCATTAAAAATAACAAAAAACAACAACAACATTATGCTAAAATAATACATATTATAATGAAGCATATTTTAACATCCTGTTAAGTGTGTATATTTGATTTTGACAGAAACTTTCTCATCATATAACTGTCAGTTGTTCTACAATCAGTGTATATACACAGCTAACATAAAACTTTTACTCATTAAGATAAAATATTAAAATTGCACTGTAATCAATAGTACAAAGAAAATAGTTTTGCGTTACTACAGATTTTATAATTACTAGTATTTAAAGGTAAAGTACTAGATATAATTATTATAGAACATTTTAAAATGGACTATTCGTTTGGAATTAGCAACAAATTAACCAAGATATTTAATTAGCAACAAATTAACTACCTCAAATATTTTCTCTGGAACATTAAATTTGCCTCCTGCAGCCCCACCAGTACATTTGATTGGAATAACAATATGGTCATTCCAAACAAACTCCTCGGCTTCATGTGCTGCCCCCGGGCCTCCTGCAAACAAAAACTACTGTATTTCAACACAGTACATTTGATGGAAATAATATTCCAGACCAATTCCTGCCTCATGAACTTTCTGCAAACAAAAATTACATGTAAAAAAAAATAAAAAAATATATAGATATATTTTAAAGAAATTATTAGACTTTAGACAAAGAAGAAGC
Organism: Symmetromphalus regularis; assembly: GCA_032355785.1. Classification (NCBI taxonomy): domain Eukaryota; kingdom Metazoa; phylum Mollusca; class Gastropoda; order Neomphalida; family Neomphalidae; genus Symmetromphalus; species Symmetromphalus regularis. Next base: position 13,139 of record JAULBS010061268.1, on the reverse strand, counting down.
TTGTTTGGTAATTCTGGAAATAAAAAGAGAAAAATAGGAAATTCTGATGTCAGCTCATTCTGTGAATTCATAAACTAGTTTTAATTTTGAGTCATTGGTAGAATAAAAAAAAATAGTTCCAAGAATTTTGAGTCCAAACAAGAAATATCAAAGCAGATTACACAGCTAAACCATGCCTTTAAATTCAAAACACTGAATATTTTAATTATGCAGGAATAACATTGCTATGCTTAAGTGGTCTTTTAATTATTCCAAATCTATACTCGACACAACTGTTGAAGGGTTACCTTCTATAAGAATGCAGATATCAAATGTCCTTGCTACTATGGTTTCCCGTTCTCGAACACTTTCACCACAGAACAACGTCTTTCCAAAGGATACAACTCCAAAGGTGAGATCTTGATTCTGATTGGTTTGCTTTTGCCAATTCTGTAAAATGACTTAATACATAAACACACAGCATAATTACAAGATTAGCATACATTCAGAAAGAAAGGAAAGAACTGTTCGTTTAATGACACACCAACACATTATATATTCAACAGCAATTAGGTGTCAGACATATGGTGTTTTGTGACTCATGGTCTTTAGAAAAATCCCCTACTGCCACATAGGCTACTCTTTCCAATTAACAGCAAGGAGTTTTTTTATATGCAAATTACCACACAGAACAGCACATAACACCTCTTTTGTTAAACCAATTCTGGATCACCAGCTCGAACAAAAATAGCCTGGGTTTTTTTAATCAGTTACTACAAGGTGTCATACATATATTTTTGACATATGGTCCAGATTAGAAACCTGCTGCCACCTGCTATCCTTTTCGGTTAACAGCATATGGTATATTATGTGCAATTTTCACCAGAAAGGACAGTACACTGATTAATATAGTAGAGGCTCATTGATCCAGTGGTAGAATATTGGACTCTCAACCTGAAGACAGTGATTCAAAACCCATTGGAGGCTGGCTTGTACTTTGACTATGTGTCAAAATAACCAAATGTTTAACATCCAATAGACAATGATTAATAAATAAATAAATAGTGGTATCGTTAAAAAAAATAAAAATAATATTGCAGTTTTGAACCACTGGCAGTAACGAACAACAGCAAGTAGAAATAAATATTTGTTTAACAACACCTTGGTACATTGTTTACTCAAAAGATCATAGACACTGATGCTTTAAGGAGTGTTTACAATGACAACATATCAAGACACAGCATGGCTACCTGGCTATCTTTCTCTGGCAAGACGTGCCACACTCTGTGCTTCTTGTGTTCCTTAATCTGATCATGAAATTCTCGGCTCACTGTCTCACCCACTCCACAAAACCCACCAGTTACCACGGTAATATCAGTAAGCTTGGCAAGCTCTTTTCCAACAGACCTAGAAGAAGAGAGACAAAATATAAAATCCTCTTTGTAAATTTATCTGTACCAAGAAATTCAACTCCTATGTACTATTATACTGTCACGTAATATGCTATTAAGTGAGTCTTTGTGATCCAGTGGTAGGACATTGGACTCTCAAGCTGAAAACCGTCGTTCAAAATACATTAATGGCTAACACTGACCACATATCAAAATTACCAAATATTTCACATCCAATAGCTGATTATTAATAAAACAATGTCCTCTATTGGTCTTGTTAAGCAAAACAAAATAAATAAAAATCACAATAAAATAATTTTAAAATTCTTGTATTAAAGACAAATTACATATCAACTAAAAGATTAAATGATTAATTTAAACTGATAAGCAGGAGTCTTCAACTTGTGTAAGAACACAAAAATTGGGAATGATTCCTTTATTACCACTAATTGCTGTTGGCCAAATTGAGCAGGCAGTTGTTATATATCAAAAAGAGAAGAAACAAAATTTGAAATTATTACCTGCAAATTGCATCTGTATTTATCTCAAAGAATTTTGTACCACCTGCAATGTAAACACACAGCTGTTCTCCTATATTCTTCTTAATGTGATTTACCTGTGGTGATAAAAACAAAACAGGATATTAATAATAAAATCAACATAGCATTCTTTTAATACATTATTTTTTGTTATATACTAGCAACTAACAGACTGAATATCATTTTAAGTTTGGTGTAAAAAATTTAAATGCAACACTGGTTGTGTACAAAATGACGATGTCATTGCTGAATAATGCCATACATCTTCCGTATTGTTTTATAAAAATAATAACTGCAACATTGCTTGAATTTATGAATTTTAAAATAAATATGGAGGGTGGAAAATAAATAAAATATTTTCATATACACCGACTTACCTTTGCAAGACTAGCTACAAAACAGAAAATGCTGAACTTGTATTAGGTATTTGATTTGCATGTCAATTGTGTTTCGTCATGGCACAGTTTAATGGGTGAAAAGGGATCATAAACTCTCAAAATACATAAAAAAAAGAACTGGATTTACCAAAATATATTGCATTGTCATCTTGTAACTGTGATGTAACAAAACCAGTTACTCACTGCAAGTGTTAGTTTGTTCTCGTTAACCTCATCCTGAAAACATTCCTTCCCTGACGAGTCGAGCACTCGTTGTATTCTAGACAGCAGTGTATGGCGGTAGTTTGGCTGATTTACATCCTAAAAAAATTAAATATCATTTTAAAATAAAGTCGTTCTGTGCTAAAAGAAATCCATTAAATAAGCATGGATATGATTTACATTGAATTAGCGAAGACCAAACAAAGCATGTTATTTATTTTGGGTTTTGTTTATTTAATGACACCACTAGAGCATATTAATTTGTTAATCATTGGCTATTGGATGTGAGACTTGTTAATTTTGACTTGAAGTAAATGTGAGCCAGCCTCCAACGGGTTTTGAACAACTGTCTTCAGCTTGAGAGTCTGATACAAAGCATATTAAACAAATAAAGTTTGTTTCATTTAACGATGCCTCTAGAGCACATTGATTTTTATCTTGTTATCGGCTATTGGACATAAATCATATGGTCATTATGACATATGTATTTAGAGGAAACCTGCTGCCGCCACATAAGCTACTCTTTTCAGGGGACTTTTATATGAACCGTCTCACAGACAGGACAGCACATATCACAGCCTTTGATGAACCAGTTGTGGATCACTGGCAGGAACAAAGCATATTAAAGACAACAAATAGAAAGAAAACCAATCATGTTCCAAATATTGATGTTGGTCACAATGACATTTACCTATTCAAGCTAATTTTAAGACCACCCTTCACCTAAATTAGTATGCTTAAAATCTTGACTATTTTCTAGATTTCCACCAACATTTCAATGATGAACTTAAATTTGTATGTGGGCATTTTCCCATAAGCTCCAACTTTCACAGAATATAAATAGTTAAATTGTTTTGGTCTTGTTTTTGTTTAATGACATCAATAGAGCAGATTGATTTATTAATCATTGGTTATTGGATTTCAAACATTTTGTTATTTTTACACGTAGTCCAGTGTCAGCCAGCCTGCAATGAGTTTTGAATCACTGTCAACAGCTTAAGAGTCTAATGTTCTACCACTGGACCAAAGAGACCTATTTATAGATAAATGTTAACATTCATGAATAAACTAATATTCCACTTGTAGCTCACATCTGTTACCAATACTGTGCTCTTTGCTCATTCTGGACTAAATAGGTGTGTTTGTTAAATTCAGCAGCACTAAAATAAATCTTAACAAACATGAAATGGCTGATATACAAACTTCGAAAGAGCTTGTTCCTATGAGCATGCTCATCCAGCCTGGCATACAAAAATCTTCAAACTTGACCGGGATCACTCGTTTTCTTTGCTCACAGTAAAACACCTGTTAAAAAAACAAACAATCACGAGTTGAAATTAGCTCAAATTTGTCAGATATCTGGGCCACCAAGCTATAAAGTTTGCTGGCCCAAATTGAAAACTGAAAGACAAAAAAGACAAAACAAAAATGAAATAAATGCTGGTCCATTTTCTAGCCTTAAGATATTTACTGGCCAGAACCAATAAGGGACAGGCTGTAGTATTTCCATCACTAACAATTAAAATAAAGTAAAAAGATTGGTTACTTTAGTAATTAGGCAAAGCTCAAATCATTCTAATTCAATCAACTGGGGAAAACCATCTATTTCTACCAAGTTACACAGCAACTATCATGGAAATTCTGTATCATCATTCATACCCATCATGTCACTGAATGACAGAACTGACTCAAAGTAAGGATTTCATTTTCTTAAGAATACTGTCAAGAAAAAAACATTTGCAAGAGAACTTGCCACCAAAAAACTATCACATTATTCAAAATAAATGTTACTGTCCCCAAATTTTGATCATATCAGGGATAGGACTCTGAATCATTAAATACTTTACACATGATACTGAATATTGTATATATACAAGAGATATTAAACAAATATATAAAATAAGCAAAACAAACTATTAAGATACCAAAGAAATAACTAAGTAAAATTAAGTAAAAGCATACCTGCTGCTGACAAGTCCTTGAACACGAGAATGCTTGTGAAAGAATGACAATAACAACACCAGCTTGGTCAGCCATTTCTTGAAAGTGTTGTTGATAACCTTGACCTTGTTCTGAAGGGAATATATTGGTGTTGTTTCTCCCTCCATCAGTACTCTGACTGTTAGGCACTGAATAAAATATAAAAAACAGCATTGTTTACTTAATGTATCTGTTTGTCCAATATTCATCAACTACAGTTAATAAACAGATGACAGATGGTGTGGACTATTAGTCTTTGCATACCAAATACGTGAATTATAAGCAATATTAGTGAGCCTTGGTGGTCCAGTGGTAGAATATCAGACTATCAAGCTGATGAATGGTTCAAACACCATTGCAGACAGGCTCACACTTGACTATGTTTGACATCCAATAGCCACAATTAATAAATCAATGTGCTCTATTGATGTCATTAAACAAAACAAAAAAGAAATATATATAAGCAATTTTTGCTGATAAAAAGTAAAAAAATGGTATTCATGCATATCTAAGAATTAAATCTCTATATATTTTTTGTTTGTTGCTTAAAAAATTGACCATTTGATGAATCACGTGTGTAAAAACCCTCAACAGACTATGTGAAATAACTCACTCATAACCTAATGATTTGCAAATAGTAACAATATGTTCAAAGTTTAGAAAAATTATGAAAGTTGAAAACATTATTTTAGCAACACCATTAGTAAAATATATACATACATAGGTCCTGACTAACTCTAAGAACATCTTGGAAGTCGATTTCTTTCTGAAAAGAACTCCAAACATTGAATCCTTCTTCTTCCAGCCACCTTTGAACATCCTGAACCTATAAAAACAGAATCGACATACTTGTACAGGGTCAAAGAATAATGCTCACCCAGTCAAGTAGAAATATTTATAGGGATGAGTAAAATTGAAATAACCTGGATCTCTGGGCCAGTAGATATTTTTCACAAAATTTCTTTTGATTCCAGTTTCATTTATTATCAATGTATGTTATACAACCAAAGATATACAACTTAGGTTATATTTATGTATTTCTTATCACTTCCTACTAAACACTAACATTACAGATGGTAAATGACAGAAGCAGCAATAGACCTTAAAATAGCCGAGTTACTTAAGATAACAGAGATTGAGATAATGAGATGTGAATAACTACAGAAATAACTTTATGTTCTCGAGATAAACCAGATCCTTGAGATTGGTGTGCTTGAGATAACAATATTTCATTTGGTAATATTACAAATGGTATATGGCGGAACCAGCAATGGACCTCAAAATAACCCAGTTACTCCTGATTACAGAGGTTGAGATAAATGAGGTTTGACTGTACTGAAATACTACTGACACTTACAAAGTCAGTCTGGTCAGGGTGAACACATATGACGATGTTTTTCTTGTTGTCATCATCACTAGGTGAAGAAGAATTACTCCTCATAACACCATCAGGCAGTTTGCCAGCAAATGTCTTCATCAAAGATTTCTATAACAAATTAAATACATATATTATATTAACTATAAGAAATATGTATACGGGTCATTCTGTGTTAAATCACCCTATGGGTTAAACCTGACCAGCTCAGATTTTTATGAAATGGTATACTTGTTGAATGGGATCCTACAGCATCAAATTCAAAATTTTAGGCCAATTGGACCAGTGGTGTGGAAGATAGGTACCCCCAACTTTTGAGATTTTAGGCCAATTTCCATGACCCATATCTGTAGCTAAGGATAGAAGGGGTTGTTTGATTATTAAAATTTTCCTATTCATACACAACATACTCAGGTTGGGAGAAATACAAGGGCCACATACTAATATAAATTATATTATCATTAAAAAACTGACTGAAATCCCGAAAATAATCAACATTTTAATCATACTAATTTAAGGAGTGTGTGGGTGTGGGGAGGTGGGGGCTGACATTTTATACTTTGTATGAACAGGTAAATGTTGACAACTGTGAATGACTCATAATGTTTTTCAATTAAAAAAAAGAAGGGATTGAAGATTATTGAAATCCATAGTTATCAGTGTGCATAAGTGAACTAGATGGGGGGCGGGGGGAGAGGCATTTGCCCCTCCATCCCACAAAAGCTGGAGTAAGTTTCTTATTCAGTCAAAAATTAAGGTGACATTTTCTTTTAAAACACTTAAATTTGGGCAATTTTTTTTTTAGAAATGGGGAAACCTATGCCTGTCAGTGTTTACAAAATGCCTGACTAGAATTGGCTTGAAAAAACTCAAAATTTAATTGAAATATTGCTTATAAATGATAAATGTCTGTTTGGCATTTTTTAATGTTAAAAACTGACCTGTTGCGCCTCAATAGATTTTCAGTGTATGCCAAGCATTAAAGTTGTTGAGAATATAAATACACACATCAGAAGATAGATTTTTAGTTTAATAAATCTTCAATGTATGCCAAGCATTAAAGTTATTGAGAATATAAATACACACATCAGAAGACAGACATTTAATTTATTTAAATATTACATTACTCACTCTCCTGGACAGTGAAGGCAGTCTGTTAACAGTGTCTGATTTCAGCTGTTTCAAACGCACTCCTATCTCATGGGCCACAGTTTCAACATATCGTTTCTCCCAGCAATTGATATCATAAGCCTTTGAGTTACCTTCAGCAATTTCTGAAACGACAAATCTTAAACATAAATTAAAATATTTTATGATTCTTAAAATAAAGTTATTTTCTTAAATCAGAATTTCTGAAAAGAAAAATATTCGACATATATCTGATCCTTTTATAAAAACTATTTTATGTTTCATAAATATACTTAAATCAGTATCAAAACAGCTTTATCATCACAAGTTTGCTGGATATATATATATATATATATATATATTATTTAAAAGAGGTTCAATTTAATTTGTTCAAATATAAATATTTTTTTAACTATATAAAACAATTTTAGAAAACCTGTTATTACATACTGGAACTAAGCAAAAATGTTCATGATTAATCTCATATACTACTCTCCCATATGACCAATTTAGTAAATAACCTCAAATGAAGAACTCCTTTGCAACTTCATTACTCTGTCCATATATATATGTGTTATGTAGTATATAGATGAATAATAAAGAAACATAACAGATTTTGTTTATATTTTATTTGCATGCTATTAACATTGTAATCGGTTGCATTAAAAAAAAACACTAATGAAATAATATATAATAAAATTAATACATTAAACGAGTATGATTCATTATGTGAATAAAAATAAAAGATGTCAATTAATTAATGCTTCTATTCATATTATAGTGGTCATATGTTTGTATTATTTTCTTGCATTAATTATATCATTTACATTAATTATTACTTAGATACCGTTGTGATTTGTGTACATTCACATGTTCCAATATACAACTTTGTTATTACTGCTGATAGTGTTAATTCAAATCACACAGAACACAGGTCATATAAAGATTAATTCAAATCACACAGGTCATGCAGAGATTAATTCAAATCACACAGGTCATATACAGATTAATTCAAATCACTCAGATCATGCAGAGAATAATTCAAATCACACAAATCACAATGACACACCATTTTTATAGTAGATCAATAAGTCTTCCCATTACATTTTGTATGAAAATAAACTGTCTAGAAAAAAATCAGTATCCTAAAATATTTCATTTACCAAGTAACTCACCACTGTCAGAAAGACTACTATTTTTAATTAGCAGCAAGGGATCTTTTATTTTTACTTACCAACATATATATTACAAAACAGATTGAATTTGGCTGGAAATGTTGCCAGTACAGCAGTACAAAATGATTGTACAAATCAAAACCTGACATTGCTTATTTAAGATGGCAGACAATAAAATTAATATTACCATTGTTAAAATTAGATGTCAAGACAATGTAAACACATTTTATTTTAGAAATGTGTAAGCATTGTAGTTACAGAATATTTATTTATATAAATTTAAATAAAATTTATTAAAACAACAAATCAAAATATCTTCTGACCAGACATGACTTCTACCAGCAAAATAGGTCAGCATGGGAAAATTTCAAAATCTGTATTATCTAATGCAGGTCTCTCACTGGACTTTCTCCACTAGGAGACATCTGAGAATTTTTGTGAAATTCTGGGAGTCACATAACAGGATTTTAAGTAAAAAATTCCATACATGAGAGTCGCTGTCCAAGTTCCATGCTTCAAGACACTTTTTGGGGGTCAGTGAGAGCCCTGTAATATATTTGGATGAATGACTTTAATATTAAAACCGGGTAAACAAGACCGAAAGGAAAAAAAATATAAAGTTTACAAACCTGTCTGTATCTGAGCGGGAGATTTCCAACTGATGTACTGTGTTGTAGCAAACTGGATAGCAAGAGATCGGGGAGGCCACATCTGAAGAAAACTCACTGGCAGAATGTACTTGCCTAGTACGTCAGCTAACTTTACCTGTTAACAAACCACATTAAATTAAACTGTATTATATGAATTTAGAAAATCAATAAATTGTAACATTAGACATTCAGATATTGTATACATAAAACCTTTATCTTATTTAAATAACTATAAATGATAAAAATATTTTGAAGCATTCTCTGCATAGACAAATGTCATTTGAACAAATAAAAAGAATTGTAAAAAATATTCTTTTTCTCACTGCTATTTTAATATAATATTTGTATTTGAACTGGGAGACCTTTCTCCCCTACACCATCTATATCTATGATTTCAAAAACTTGTTCTTTTTCAATGTTAAACCAAAATAAAGTAATCCACAAAAAAAAACCTTCCATATTAAGATGTATGAAAACACTGAATATATAGATGAAATAACTATACTGTAAAATGAAAGTTACAAAATTTTACTTTAAAAGTTAATGGTATAAAAACATTTTTGTGTTCATGAATCAAAAAGATAGACAACTCACCTCTCTGTTTGTCCATTGAGTTTCTCCGTAACTCGGTGTGACCAGTGGCACGAACACCTCACAGTTACTAACAGCATAATTCAGAGAATCCTGCCAGTCAACACCACTCTTTATTTCATGTACGTCCTTATATTCAATATATAAACACAGAGTAAATCATTTCCTTAAATACTTCTTAAATGAACACCACACATGCTTAATACACTGGAGTACTAGAATTACAAGATTCTATCTTGTACATAAAGCCTATTAAGTTAGAACCCTGTAATAAGAGGGTCGCAAAATTTCTCCTTTAAATGAAGCATGCTTGAACTACTTACGCATATTAAATTTTGATCCATGTTCAATTGCATACTTTTTTTATCTACTCAACTGCAAACACATGATGAAATCTTTTTTTTAAAGCAGTAATAGCATGTAATATAAGGCTATCATCAGTGACATATTGAATTTGTTTTTCTTTACCATGATCTTAATTGTTTGTTTGGAGTCAATATATTGTATATACATTCTAATATCATTGATTTGTAAGTTTATATGTAAAAAAAAAAAAAAGAAAAAAAAAGAAGGTGAATTAACCACAATAAATAAGTTTAATCTTACCAAAAAGACACTGAAACCAAGAACAGATAACTCTTCTTTGAGATTTAATGCATGTTCTGCTGCATCTGCGCGAGCATAGCTGATGAGTAACTGTTTCGCAGAATCAGTGGAATCACAAGAACTGCATCCATTGTTAGCTTCATCAAAACTATGCCACCCAATATCTTTGCCAATGTTAGAAAAAGACAGTTCTTTTAATCTGAATAACACAATGATGATACTTTAAATAAATAAGGTCTTCTTACAATAGCAGATGAAGGAAAAAGATAACATTTTTATTGCTTGATCATTCTGTGGTTTGCTGATATCAGAAAAGGCAGTTTTCTAATTTGATAACAATGAAGGAGCTAAAGCCAAACAGGGTCACATTATATATTTCATATTAAGTGTATGTCCCTCATTAAATTATTTTAACGTGCCACTTTGTAAAGCTTGGGGCTAATTAAAATTATTTTACTCAGAGCATAAACTTGATATCTTATAAATATCAAACATTTAGAGAAGAAAAGTTATAAAAATAATACCTGTTTATTCTTTAAAAATAAAAGCTAAAAGTTTATTTAATAAAAATTGTAATATGCACCTTTTTACCCTTTTTCTTGGAACTATATCCACATCACAGCTTGTTTCAGAAACGTTGAGGTACCCTAAAGAGAAGACATCAGCACAAACGCACACACATGCATCAATTAATACCTCCATGACAGTCACCTGACTTTCCAACTGTTTGCTGATTGGCCAGAAATTGGAATCAAGAAACTGGTAATTGTTGGGAATGCCTTTAAAAAATGCTATCTGAAAATATTAAAAAAAGAACCAAACATAACAAACATTCACGTCACAATAGTAGTGTTCTGAGTTTTGGGGGATTACCCACCTCCCCTAATCCCCCACCCCCCCCCCCCCATTCTGCATACTCTCAATTTATTTTCTAGTGGAAACCCTGGTGTTGAATTCACTAATTAGAAATAATACAAATAGAAAAACTATTTTTAAAAAGGTTGGTATCATTACTTACATTTTGATTAATGGCTGTTCTGAGCTGAGACAAGTTGGCTGTATACTCCTCAAACACAAAACCAATAGGAATTTGAGATTTTGTCCTCACTCCAATCTTAGGTTTTTCTATTAAAAACAAGAAAAATTATTAAAAACATGGACTTCATTCTAAAATTCACACTAAATATACGTAATCCATGAAATTACAAAAAAAAGGAAGAAATGTAATAAATTAGCAAAATGATGCCCAAACCCTGCTTTTTTGCTTTTGACAGATTTAAAAGTGCAGATTAGTCTGTATGCATATTCCATGATTTATGTATAATCTCTCTGAATGAAAATTGGTTGTGCAGGTTCTTTAAATGTGCCTATGAAAGCATGTTCATAGATATAGACGCTGTTAAGCATTTGTATGCAATTAAATGGAATCTTCCCCTAAGACTGCGGTGTAACAAATATTATGTCAATCATAAATCCTGCAATATACACCCAGTGTCCTTACTCTACTAATGCAAAATACCAAAACTAGTCTGTTAAAACATTATTATAAAAGTAACATTGAAAAATAGACCGTAAATAGGCATATTCATTAATAAAATATATTAACTGTCAAATTAGAAATGTTATCAATAGGTTACATATAATTTATTATAAACTAACATAACATCAAAAAAAAACCTTCTGGTACATTGAAGAGGTTAATACATAGATACTACAAAGCTAGTTTTATTTTATCCAAATATGGATAATAAAGAACAATAACTAAATAAATGTATAATATATAATATTAGGGTTTAATGAACAATGTGATTTCAAGCTGATAAATGTCCTATCAACATTCCTTTCATTAGACAAATTCCCAAAATAGGTTATAAAATATTCCCAAATTTTAATTTATAACCCCAGTCCCACCCATTTTATGTAAAAATCACTGTGATTTTCTGAAGTAATTTAATCAGTAAATAGTAAAATAACCAACAATAAAATAGTTACCATATTTTCTTTGAATGTATATGGTGTTCTCTGGGGAGATAACCTGGCAAACTTTGACATGCTCCTCCTGTGTTTTGTTGATCACCCATCTAAATAAAAATAACATTTCTAAGCTCAACTTATTAATGTGGGGGAGTGGGGGGACTGACAACGTAAACTTTATATATACTTGTGTAATAGTGTTAGAACAAAATACTTATTCTGGTAACAGCTACTGAGCTAGTGGACACTTCTGTGTAAATCGGAATAATTCGAAAGTCCCATTCAACGTTAGAGCATTTGCTATGAATAAAACTGTACCTAATATGAATGGTCTATTCTGAATTCCAATTTACATATATAAAAATTATTTAATTCTAGCCTTCAAATTAACTCACCTTGGTACAGACTTTTAATTAAAATCTCTCCGTCATAGATTATTTACACCCTCCTCCACAGTTCAGAAAAAAGTAGCAGTACAGTTCAAAATGTTAATGTAAACCTTACTAATGAAAATATTTCTAACTTTTGATGTGTGAGAAACACAAAGTTGTTAGGAACAGCTGGTATTTGTTGACAAACTAATGTTCTCAAGTCATCAACAGTAAGAGAACCATTCGTCATATGTCCATCATCTACAATTAAAATTCCTAGCGAGGTGACTGCATCTTTTAAACTTTCAGAGACCAACTGAACTCCAATGATTGTTGTGTTAACAGTGACATTCTCTGTAAATACAGAAAATTAATATTAATAAAAATAAAACAAAATGTTTTTAATATCATGCATACTGAGACATGTTCAAATCACTTCATACATGCATTTCCAATTTTGTAATGAACATTTTATTCTGCAAAAATATGTCCAATTCCTGTGTCTGACAATTTCTGACTGTCATCAAAATAAGTGAATAATCTCACCTAACAGAACATTTAAGTATGAACTGGTCATTATTTTACAATGCATTTTTATGTTGTGTAATTTGTGATTCCAAAGATTAAAAGTGACTGTTGATACTAGTCCAAAATGGACGGGCTGCTTATTGATTATCGATTATTGATTGTTGGTTGGCATCCCGTCTAAAGAGCAAAGCCCTGCAATTTACTGGCTACAAACGCTTCAGTTTCCGACCAAAACATTACAAGAAATATGTAG
>JAULBS010061194.1:9892-22872 GCA_032355785.1 Symmetromphalus regularis | reverse complement strand
ATTTATAGTGCATTCTAACACTACAGCTAAAAATGGGTGTAATTCATTTAAAATCCTAAAAGTGTGTACGGTCCCTAATAACATAAAATACATAATTTGAAGTAAAAACCCATCTCTTGTGAACTCCAAATCATTGCATTGGAAAACCTTATTTTATTATTCATCAATTACATGGTTTAGTGATTACAATCAAGGTCTTTTTTTTTAAACTGTAGCTTAGTTGTTTCTGCTATTGTCCAAATTTATGCACAATATAAAATATTAATTATATCCAGACATTGGTGACTTGTTGGGGAAGAAACTTCAAGGAATGTTTACAACACCCCAGCACACAGTGGCTAGGCTATTACGTGTCAAGAATACTATATTTGTGACTTAAGGGCTGCTCTTTTTGATTAGCATCTGTGGTTCTTTTATATGCTTTCCCATAAATTGTACAGCACAGTTGTTACTCCAGTTGTAGATAATAGCTGGGAAGTAAAACAACTCATGGGTTCTGCAGGATGTGTAAGAGAAGATGACAAGACAGAAGGGTCATTAGCAAATGGAAAAATTGATATCCTACAATTTCTTTAAACTTTCACTATTTACTGTGGGTAAACCTGACCTCCTACATGAAAAAAAAACCAACTAACAATTTGCATTCTTAGTACTACATGGGGCTGAATGCTAACCAGTGTTACAGTGGCCTATCTAAGTAATACATTGAATTGAATGTTACCTAGTGTCATAGGAGACCTATCTCAGTATTATGCAGGGTTCAATGTTATCTAGAGTCACAAGTGACCTATCTCAATAATACATTGGGATGAATGTTATCCAGTGTTAAAGTATCTCAATAATACATTGGATTGAATGTTATCCATTGTTATAGGTAATTTATCTCAGTATTTTACACATGGTGGATGTTATCCAGTGTTATAGGTGACCTATCTCAGAAATACATTGGGTTGGATGTTATCCAATGTTACAGGTGACCTATCTCAGTAATACATTGGGTTGAATGTTATCCAGTGTTACAGGTGACCTATCTCAGTAATACATTGGGTTGAACGTTATCCAGTGTTACAGGTGACCTATCTCAGTAATACATTGGGTTGAATGTTATCCAGTGAGGTTTCTGCTGATTCTTGGCCTTGTCAGAGGTAGTAAAAAGTGACTTATAGACTTTACTTGTTGCAGGGTCTTCCTGGATGCTCTTCTGCTTTGTTGATTTGTCTTCAGACTTCCCATTAGTTAGCTTTGTTGATTTGTCCTCAGACTTCCCATTAGCCAGTTTAGTTCCATTAACTAATTTGCTTTTTGATCCTGAAGATTCACTGAATCGGACGTGTTTGCTGCTGGTGGGTCCATCTGATGTAAAAAAGACATTTTGTTTCATTCACGGTCATAAAGAACAGATTTCACTGGTCCTACACATATTTGATTGTGTCAAGTATACTCAACCAAAAATGAAAGTATACAAGTAATCAGTTAGTCATTTATTTCATAAACCAGACAACATTCATGGAAAAAATTCTGGAATTAGATAACCACACCATTTAGGAAGTGTGTGTGTGCAGTAACATCACAAATTGCACACGTTTGCTGCCATTGAACCATTACTTTGACCACCCGATGAAACAAAAATATTTTAACATGAATACTTACTTTTTTGGTCAAATTTATATCCACATTTTGTTATATTTACAAATACCCATGCATTACAAAATATAACTTTTGCATAGCAACAAAACAGTGTGACTGGATGAGTTATTTCCAATATTGGTTTTAGATCTAAGCCAGAAAGTTTCAATGACTGGATAAGTGGTTTTGAAAATTATATTTAGTAGTCTTAAAAACAGATGCACCAGAACATAGCTTAGTGGTTAGCATCCACCTGAAGTGTCATGGGTCATCTGATCCAACCTTCTTAGTAGACCCATTGGGCTATTTCTTATTTAACTAGTGGTAGATGTACTGTCATGGGGAATGTTCCTATAAAATATGCTTCACTGCTAATCCAGAAGAGGAACTTATGTAATCTCTAAAGATCATGAGTTGCAAATACTGTCAGTTTGACACAACTGATTAACAAATATCATGGAGTATTGCTGGACAAGTAGTTTCAAAATACAAACAAGTGGTTTTAGAAATCAGACCAGCGGCTGAACAAAACATACTGTAAAATATAGTATGAATGGGTGACGGACACTAGATGACACATCGCAACTTTTCAAACTAAACATGGAGTAATATGCTCTGTGAGGAATATAGTACCAAGAATATAAACCATCTGAATTTTGATGTTCTTTCCTACCTTCAGTTAGACCATTGTCACCACTAACTGCTGCCTTGTGTTTCTCAGCCTTCCTGGATTTCTGAAAGAAAGAAAATTTTCAAATTATCAAATGTTAATACAAATGCTGTGCTCTAAATATGTTAGCCATGTTAAATATAACACAAATAAAGCAAACTAGTGTTTTCTCTTTTGTTAAGATATATTCCCACTTACTTAGATATGAATATGGCATGTGGTATCCAATAATCAGTATGATAAAGCGCAATACCTAACATAATGACAATAGATCTTCCAAAACAAGAATACACAGGTTCAAACACAACATGTTGAAACTGAAAATCAAATCTGTATCCAGATACCTGGAGTATATGCAAACACAGTATAACCATTGGAGAATAATTCTTGATTCTATATTCTTATCCATATCTGCGTTGCGTATGTGAATACAGCTTTAGAATACTTATCCTGTTCTAAAATTAACATGCATTTTCCATTCCAAAAAGTGTAAAATAAAGACAACCACCATATAAGTAGCAGTAACCTCCCTTAGGTGACTTGTCCTTCCTGGTTTTGTCATTTGTATTATTAACATC
The DNA here is from genome assembly GCA_032355785.1 of Symmetromphalus regularis. Taxonomy (NCBI): domain Eukaryota; kingdom Metazoa; phylum Mollusca; class Gastropoda; order Neomphalida; family Neomphalidae; genus Symmetromphalus; species Symmetromphalus regularis. The sequence goes on along the minus strand of JAULBS010061194.1, from coordinate 19,998 downwards.
TCTCTTGAATGGCTTTTCAAAGGGAATAAAATAAGAAATATTTCCACTGATTCTCACGTAACATTACGTGGTTCCAACCACTGATTAAAAAAACTAGTATATAAGTGTTTTAAAGGGATTAGTTGTACATTTTCTAGGCTACTAGACCCCAAGCCAATAGAAACATTTGTTAATTTATATCAGTGAGTACAGGTCGTACCTTACTACTGAAATGTACAGTATTGACTAGATCAGACGGATACAGCAAGAGTTTATCAAGATGGTCATGTTACTGGGTAACAACAAGTAAACCAGGTCAAACCTTGTCAAGCTTAGCTCTCAGACGTCTCGCCTCCATCTCATCTCTGACCCGGTCCATCTCATCTTCCCGCGGATTCAGAACTACGATGTCATCATCACTGAACTTCTTACCACACTGTAAAGATAAAAACATTCAAGTTAAACTCTTGCGTTATATCTAACATTATTTCAACTATCTCACACTTGTTAATGAGTTTACATGTAATGAAAATGTTCTCTAATTTAATGTTTAAAACAGATTTTAAAGATGCCTGTTATCACCTTTTGCCTGCTTTATTTTCTAAAATTTCAACATGCATGCAATGTTCTGTAAAACTAGATGATAAGAATATTCACTAGTTTAAAACAGAACAAAACTTACCTTATGACAGACTTCAGTGCGCACTTCTTTTAAAGCCCTCTCAGAAACAACACAGCCACATGTCCATGGAAAACAAAACCTGCAAACAACACAACAAACCTGGTCATAGCAAGCCTACTATAGATATAGATAGTAAATTTCAAACATGAGAAAACTGCCCCTGCATTATAAATTATGCAAGTAAGCCTGTCTAGACCAACATTTTTGCAGTTAGTCAAGAATTCTTTAACTAAGGCCAAACTCTTTTTTCCCCAGATAACAGATCCACTCCTGTGCATTTTGGAAGAAAGGGAAAAAAAAAAATTCTATTTCTTTCAAAAATGTTAGAACCAATTATATTTTTAGATGATATTTAAAAACATCTAACATTTGGGAATTTACATAATTTGTCAAATATTATGTACCCAATAATGTAAATTTTTTTATTTCTGCTTACAGCTGAAAGTGGAATTACTTTCAGATTTTCTGTAAGTCGAAACAGGTGATAAGATGTCATTTAATGATGAAATTGAGCAATAACTGAATACTTATCCCGGTTAACAGAGCATATTTTGTAAAATAAGTTATCTAAGGAGGAGATGCCTGAAACATTTAGTAAGCCCTGATGATTTGCAGGCTGATGTTTGCATTGTTCTTAAGTTATGCAAACAGCTGCTTTAGCACACAATGGGATAAAAGCTGATATTTGTTATAAACACTAAAACTGTGATAAGCCCTGATAGCCGGGTGGATAATCTTTCAGACTGATGTCTGGAAGGTACTTGGATTAAGGTCCAGTTGAGGCAAGGGATTTTTAGGTGCTCCACCAGGCTCAATGGTAAGTGTATGCCACTTGCACTGACCAAGGTATGTGCATATAAACGACCCCTTGCTGCTAATCAGACGTAATAGACTATGTGTTGGCAGCAGGTTTCCTCTAAAAGACTATGAGTTGCAAAACACATTAGGTCTGACACCTGAAAGAAGCTGAATAAACAATGTTTGGGTGTGGTTCTAAAAACAATCCTTTCCCAAAACTGTGATAAAATACAAGCTGTTTAAAAGCAATGTTTACTTGTATTTGCCATTCATCTCAAGACCAGCAACTGGGCAAATATACCCTGAAGCCTGAGTGTCGATGTAGCAGTCACCCTTTTCTGCTTTACCGCCTGTGTAGTGCCGGTTAGTGGTCAAGTTCAACTGTCTCAGATCCTGTACAATAATTTAAAACAAACAGGTCATAAAGTATGGATGTCAATACCAAACTGTCAGTGTAACTATTGTACCAGTAACTCTTCAATATAACTTTTTTAAATGTTTTTCTAATCGGAAAATATCAATTAATGTTATTCAAATTAACGGAAAATATTAGCATATTTTGTCATTTTGAAAACTAATCCGAAATATTTTTAAGATACCCACAAAACTATACTGGCCAAATAAGAATCTGAAACAAGCCATGAATTAAATGACCAGTGATGAACACTACCATGTACAAAGTTGTCGTTCACCAAGATAAAAAAGCCACAAAGTTAATTTTGTGGGTCATGTATACACACACTAATAATTTAATGTAAATCAATTATAATTTATAATCTATGTCTTAATACAAAAGACACAGCACTAAAGTCAATAACAGAAGTGGATAATAGCTAAAGCAAAACAAAATTCATAAAAGTTGTCAGTAATAATTAAACAATAAAAGATATACCTAAAACTAATTGTACATTATTGTAATACACTACATTAATATATGTATATATTTTAATTGTGCATGTTAATTTTGTCACAGGGTGTGTTTGTATTTATATCTATCTCCGACTGATGTAGGACACTTTGACCAGCAGCCAAGTAAAAATGTAAATTTCCTCGAGTTGATTTGCATAAAAAATGCATGTAATCTCTTGAAAAGACACTACCGGTACACCACAATCCAAATATGTATGGTAATCAAGTGTTCAGAGCTTTTCTCATGAGTTTACAGGTTTTCTCCAAAATCAAGGGTTATTCCTGTTTTTAGAACAAACCTGAAATTGCAGATTTTCCATATTAGTGAAAACACTAATTATTTCCAGACCAATCTGAAAGATGTTTGTGATCAAAACATAAATATAACTAACAAAAGTCTTATAATGTTCAAACCTTGAGACCTCGGAGATGATCAAAACTTGAAGCACATTCAAACTTTGTTCTGTCCAGTAACAGTTCTAAAATAGACTCCTTGTTGTACAGTCTGAAATATAACAATGATTATGATATTTACAACAAAATCCTTGTTGTATAATCAGATGTTTTCTCAGTTTCCTCAACTTCTACACTACAAATGCTACTACAATCTGTCATATCACTAATATCACTCTGTAATCTTACAATAGTCATTTTCACACCTATTTTTGTCAGACATGTTAAAACATGAATTATGTTTAAGAAGAGCAAATATAATTTTCATTATTATTGATTTTCTCATAGATATTTCTTTCCACCATTTAAACTTTATCTTTCGAATTAAATAAAAATCATATTTTCCAAATCATAACAATTTCAGACAAGTTGGTAACAACTTTTTCCCTATCTTTGTATAATTATAAAACTCACCTGCCAAGTTCACAAGCCATGATGGGCAGAACCAGGGGCTCTTGGCTAAGAGCACAATGTTTCCATTTAGCTACAAGGTCAGCAGTTTTGTCTTTCTGAAATTAAAAACAAAATAATAGTAATTTAGTATTAGCAAACAATCTGGCACAAAAATAAAATCTACAACTAAACTTATATTGATAAATGAAAATTCACTCTATGTACAATACTGTATTGCATAACTATTATCTGAATAAAAATTATCAATGATTGAACAACTTTTAGAAAGTACATTTTATGAATAGTATACATATAATACCTTAAATAAATGACATTTTGTACAAGAAAAATAGTCTTGTCAAAGACTATATTATTTATTTTCAAATTCCAGCATGTGCTAGTCTAAAAAATTGGATTTTAAAAATCTTCTGTATTAAAAAATTTTCAGAAGGGTGATTATTTTAAAAACTTTAATACAGCATGTGATATTAAGACATTAGTTTTTAAGACTAGTTTGCTTCATTCCATCAGAACCCAGAATATTCCAATTTTGTAATTCACCCATTGACAATATCTATTTCATTCTTTATGAATGCATACGTCTAGTATTAGTATTAATAACCTCTTAACTCTTTGTTAGATTTTTACAGTGCCACTGAGTGTGTTGTGGTTTAATACACAAGATACAAAACATTCTTACCAGGTATTTTCCCACCTTTACACACTGTCACATTCATGTAATAGTGTGATGACCTCAGGGACACCATTTCTTTATGACATTACACATGCAACAGCTGATTGTTTGTGCATGCAGTCATTCCGAGAGTATATGGAATAAATGGTTTTACTCGTTCGTGTAATGAACTCTACCGAAGTCTGCCAGAAGGAAGTTAATTAATAAATTATATGCATTGTCGCCTAGAGTATCTCCCATTTTAGGCTTACAGGAGTTTTTTAAAATAGCATCTACTACAATGTGATCATGGATAGCAAACCCAATTATGTTCAGTCAATTTAAACAAATGCCCGATGTTTCGCCCCACCAAGCCAGTTTGTCCCACATTTTACCCGTTTGCCCCCACCTATTTGTCAGTTTGCTCCCAACAATATGTCAGTTTGCCCCCAACTATTTGTTATTCAAGATATTTTATACAGTTGTTGTCAGATAATAAAGATGATGTTAATTTTTAATGACAGATAATAATTATTTCCTGGTGGGTGGAGAGTCAACGATTGTGGATGTTCATCAAAAGAAATAAAAAAGTTAATAGTAATTGATAATAAAACAACTAAATTACACTGATCAGTGTTTATCTAGTTAGGTAATGCATTGTCGGCTAACACTTAAAGAGTGCTTTGAAATATACCTACCAAATGACCTCTTCTTATGAGTGTTATTCTAATTGCGGGATTAGGGAATGAAGTCAATGTACCACTGATTGGTATTAATAAACATCTAGAAAGTACTAAAAGCTTGACAAATGACAGGTTTTTTTTTAACCCCACAACGTCCATGACCAAACACTTATTTCCAGGCTTGTTATATATCCATTTCGGCTTTGCTTTAAATTATTGTCAGTTGCAATGTTTTATTTACGATCCTGAAATTGTGTATATGTAGAAATAAACGCCGAGCCACTTTTTGTTCACAATCAAGTGAAGTTCAAAAAACAATATCAAGTACTATGTACAATTTAAAATGGACGTATTTGCGTATATAGTTCAAGAACATAAAAAAAATTAGGACTAGTTATTTAAATATAATAATAATAATCGAATTGCATTCCAGATACACTGAACCCCTGCAATCATTCTATTTTAAAATAATAGCAGGGTTTCTAGAATATGGTAGCCCGACACCTGTGGAGAGAAGTTTTTGCGGTCAGGCTACCAAATAATCACTTTCCACTAGCCTGATAGCTAGTGGAATTTCAAAAACAAAAAAACTGTACAACGAAACAATCATATTAAAAAAGAGCTATTAATGACGAGATGTTCTTTCCTCTGCATTCATAATCCATTCACAATATGACACGCTACATTCAGTATTGGAAAGCACTCGATATGCTTTTTTCGATAAATAAAGTCTGACTATTATTACCCTTGTCCACGTCAAATATTTCGCAAGCGTAATCTGGGGGAGAACAGTCTGGGGCAAAACGTCTTGTACCCATTTAAACATGTACACATTTTTGCTATCAAATTTTAAAAATTATTTGTTACAAATCGACCCCCTTTTAGCCAATCAAAATGGCACCGTTTTTGCCTGATCCCGAAAAATAGATGCGGACATGCATAATAAATAAATATTTGTATAATAAACAAAGAATTGTGATGTCTTGAGGTATTTTAGGAATCTGGTTTGTTTTGCCCTAAAATCTGTTCAAACCAGAGTTGTTTCGCCCTTATTCCTGTTCGCACTGGGTCGTTTTGCCCCTCTGATGGGTTGTTCAGGATATCTTGGGGTATTTGTGGGGTGTCTTGGGGGTAGTTTGGGGTAAACAGATGAACCCTTTTTCAACTAGTGAACTAGAAAACCATTCTCCATTTAACAAAACCACAGAAATCAAGCTTTTAGTAAAAACACGAATTTATGAATACCACGGGATTGCAAGAAAGGAAGGTATACTACACATCGTCCGTCAGTGTCATGTATACAAACCCACAGCTTACTTGTTCTGGCTTTTTCTTCGTCCTGACTAATTCATCCCTTGTTGGAATTGTGCCTCCGTCACATCCCATGCTTACAAACACTTGGATTTTGGTGATTCCAAAAACAAAAGCAAACGCCTGTTTCCAAAAATCTAACCGGAAATTACTAGTTTAATAGACTGTGCGCGCATACAGATGTAGAGTAACAGTCGCATTCCAACAACGTGAGTGGTGCTTTTGTTTTCGTTTTAACAGATTTGTTACGTAATCTTACTCAAGTTACTGACACTAGACAAAATGTCAATTAAGTGTAGAATACTTTGAAACGTATCTGAATAACTATTGACTAAGTTTATTATTTTGGTATGATTTATTTGCCTTTTTTATTTCATCAAGTAGGCCTATCCCTGTTTAGCACTTTAGGCCAAACAACCAAAACATGTAATCAGACCTGTCAACTGTCACGTATTCGGCGTGAGACTCACGATTTATAACTAAGATCACGCTCTCACGCAACGCTATTATAATGTCACGCTTTTTAAAATAGTATATATATATTTTTTAATCGTCATTTGTTTTTATTTTAGAGCTGAATAGCATTATATGCTGATTATCATTGTGTGGTTTTCTGTTCTGTATTTATCTGCTAAGTAACTAATACAGAATATCGATCCTCCCCTATGTTCAGTACCAGGTAGTAATTCGCAGGTGCTAGCGATAACCAACTTATTTGTTTTAACATTGCAGTCGCCCACATTTTTGTTACATTCAGTATTATATATGCAGAAGTAATCGGCAATCTTTATTGTTCTAACACTAACACAGTAACATTATGTTAGCTTCCAGAGATCTCCATTTTGGGGTTAAAAACACAGTTTTTTTTTTCTCACACCTTAGAATTGACATTTGGCTTGACGAACACCATGATGACCATCTTCCACCTTTAAGACAGATCCATCTGTAGGCCTATAAGAGAAAAATCTCAACCTCCATTGAGGGGTTTCAAATTGTGACTCGTTTTAAGAGTTGAGCACTGTAACAACTGAGCTAATAGATCACAATTATAATGACAAATTCCTGATATACATTACATATATATGAGACCTCGCTTATCCGGACGGTATCGTTTTTCCGAAATATGTCCGTATTAACGAATTTCCGTACTACTGAAACATTGGGAGTAATGTTCCTTGAAAAATAAATGAAGAAAAAAACTATGAACAGAAATATAGGCATTTTATTTAGTATAAATTGTATTAACTCACCTCATTGTTAGTTTAAACAAAGTTTATTAACGTTTTAACTTTGGGATTGGCCAATAAGCATGAACACAATTTTCAGTTCACCTCACCTTCTAAAATATAATACACCAAACCTTAATTAACTGTTGTAAAGATAAAGAAAACAGTAAACCAAAAGTTGTGCTAACTAGCACTCCTACAGTAAGTACCCGATAAGCATTAAGAAAACAGTTGTGTGAAATCCTTTGTAACCATGTTGGCTCGCGTCGATTACGCAACTGGTCATGTGTGATCACTTCTTTTCTGTTCTGTTTTATATTAAAAAAATTAGTGGTGAATGGTTAAATGGAGCAAATTGTCTTTATTTCTCACACATTGTTTTGGATTATGACCGTCTGGTTCTGGAAACCGTATTTCCAGATTAACGGATACATTTACAGTGTAGGAGTTTTGTTTTATTGAATAACCGTCTGTAAGGCGAGGTTTCCTGATTACTGGAGTCCTATATATATAGGAGAAAAACAGTAGTTGCTTACAGAATTTGACATTAGGGACATATAATCCTATACACCATGTCAAAAAATAATAAAGTGCATAATAGAATTTTCCTATGTAGTTGATGTTGTGTTTATACCAGTACAAGTAAATATTTTAACTATTTAGAGGATGTCTAAGATGTCAGAAGAGAAATGCATCCTGGTGACGGGTGGCTCGGGCTACGTGGGAAGTCATTCGGTGATTGAACTAATTAATGTTGGATTCTCTGTTGTTGTCGTCGACAGTCTCGTCAATGCCAGCATGGGTAAATATTTGAACTAATATTTCACTGACTGATAGATAAATATTTGCAGGGTAGGGTAGAGTAGGTCTGTAATGAATAAAATATCATCTGCCCCCAAGGAACTAGATATAATAGTTTTCAACCCCCGAAATCCCACCCCAGCTCCTGCACAGATACCTATTATGTTCTACCTCTATCATTGCCATCATTTTGATGCAACTACTACATCCCTTGAAATCTAGGTCATCTTGCGACGGCAGTTTAGTAATAATAACAAAGTAAATACCCGATAATTATAAAAATGCTGTATGTCCTTGTTATAGAAAGCATCAGGAGAGCAGAAGAAATCACCGGAAAGACAATACCATCATATCAAGTTGACCTGCTTGATAAGGAAGCCTTAGAAAAAGTCTTCTCCAAGGTAGAGTACATTTTTAGTGTTCTTCTAGACCTGTACAGTATGACTTGTGAAGAAGAACCACATTCTACAATGTATCCTCCAACATTTAGAAAAGCTTTTGGAATAATAGTTTCTTGTCGGATCAAATTATAGATGGTTTTTCTGACGTGAGTCTCCACAAAATCAATCTTTCAACTTTTAGATGAGCTTCTGAAAAAGCAGAAAAAAGCATTTATAAATGGACAAATCATAGAAATAGTCCAGCAGAAGTAGGGGTGTAGGTGGAAATCAGGTACCTATGATGTTTTGTTATAGTTTTGTGACATTTTGTGTGTCCTGAATCAAATATTCGCCTGACATCATTCAGCATTTGCTTTAATGGCAATTTTAAATCCACTCCCACCAGACCCACCACCATACAGATAGCTTAAATGACATAAAATTATGAAAAACATTGTATGTACCCAACTTGCACCTTAAGCCATATTTAGGCTGTGAGAAAGGGGACTTAAACTACTGTATTAAAAGTTATACTTTACACTTAAAACTGTATTAAAAGTTATACTTTACACTTAAAACTGTATTAAAAGTTATACTTTACACTTAAAACTGTATTTAAAGTTATAATTTACACTTAAAACTGACATGAATTTGAATTTATTTATATTTGATCTGTCTGTTTGGATATATCACATCAAATAAACACTTATTTTCTAGAAATATGACAAGTATATTTTTGTTCACAGCACAAGTTCCATGCAGTTATCCACTTTGCGGGTTTGAAAGCAGTTGGAGAATCTTGCGAGAAGCCGTTACTGTATTATAAAAGCAATGTCTGTGCTACAATAAACCTTCTAGAGGTATGTCACATTTTAAAATCATTACTGTATTATAAAAGCAATGTCTGTGCTGCAATAAACCTTCTAGAGGTATGTCAAATATTTAAATTTTTACTGTATTATAAAAGCAAGTTAGATAAAGTTAAGTTTAAGTTAAATACATATTAAATAAAGTTTATATAAATAAAATAAATCCGTAAATGTACTGAGTAGGAAATACATCTTTCTTCATCTGGAGTATGTATATAGAAGTATGAGTTAGTTTTATTGTGTGATTCTTTGATTGCATTGTAGGTGATGGAAAAACATGGTGTATGTAATATGGTTTTCTCTAGTTCAGCCACAGTGTACGGAACTCCACAGTATTTGCCATTTGATGAGAAACATCCAGCCGGAAACTGCTCAAACCCGTACGGCAAAACCAAATACTTCATAGAGGAAATCATCAGAGACATTAGTACAGCAAATTCAGTGAGATTTTAACTTTTAAAATATTTCACTTTTCTAATATTTATGGAAAACTGAAGAAATTTTCAAAATTAATTTAATTATGTTCATAGATGCCTGGTGTCATAAATATTTCATATAAGCTGTGATTTTTAATGACATAATATAAGAATATTATTTCTCATTTTAAAACTTTGAATTTATGCAAAATATGGGAATAAGTATATTTTATAGGTTGGGAACATTTTCCTGTTAACATCTCCTAAATAGGACATATTTGCTCTTTATTACCCATATGGCTAAACATATCTTGGTACATATCAAAGTGTTACGTCCTACTGGTACGTAACACTTTTGACGTCATATTATTTCGCATAGTTTGTTTCCAAAAAAGTTAAATGATTGGTTTCATTTTTGTTGTTCGGTTTTTTTTCTTCAAATTTATCTTAAAATTAATCAGGCCTGCCCTTTTTAAACTAAACTTGTGCAAGCAACAAACAAAACAATCACTTGAACAATTTCATCAGGCCTG
>JAULBS010061141.1:0-22874 GCA_032355785.1 Symmetromphalus regularis | reverse complement strand
TCGCCCTTTCGTCAGAGCACCGACGAATTAGGCACTTCTAATATCCGGTATAATTACGTCTAACGTGCGTATAGCCAGTCGACGTCTCAGTAGTGTTTTTGGCGATATCTAGGTCATTTGTGAAAGCGGAAGCAACCAACAATGTCACGCGGTCACTAATGTTAACATTACTTTTGCTTGGTCGCCAGGGGGGCGACCGCATACAATGTTTCAGTCGCCAAATTAAAAAAAATGGTCGCATATGCGACGAATTTGGTCGCAACGAAGAGGGCTGCATATGTGTGTAATATTTAATTAATATTTTTTAACTCTTAATCTCTTAACCTAATGGCAGTTAACTGTAAAAAACAATGTATAAAGTCATAATACTTTGTTTTTTCATAGATATATTTATCTAGACTTCTACTCTGTATCTATGAAAATACTCAACATACTGTAAAAGTTCCTTTTCCCTTCCCATGTTTATTCTAATAGCTAGAAAATCTTTATTAAGTAGTAACAGCAATTTGCAACCAAATGTTTTTAAAATTTCATTGGTTATTGTATAATGTTTATTTTGTTTTAACTTCAGACCGACACTACAAGCAGGACTCTACCAGCTTGATAACATGGTCCAGGATCTGTATGAGTCTGTGAAACAGATGCCTGACTGAGAACAGCAGTGTCAGCTATTTCTTTCTACAGTGTGCTTGAAGACACAATAGAGTTATTTCCCATTAAAGGCAGTGGCGACTGAGAACAGCAGTATCAGCTATTTCATTCTACAGTGTGCTTGAAGACACAATAGAGTTATTTCCCATTAAAGGCAGTGGCGACTAAGAACAGCAGTATCAGCTATTTCTAGTGTGTTTGAAGACAATAGTTATTTCCCATTAAAGGCAGTTGCGACTGAGAACAGCAGTGTCAGCTATTTCTTTCTACAGTTTGCTTGAAGTCACAATAGAGTTATTTCCCATTACAGGCAGTGGCGACTGAGAACAACAGTATCAGCTACTTCTAGTGTGCTTGAAGACACCATAGAGTTATTTCCCATTAAAGGCAGTGGTGACTGAGAACAGCAGTATCAGTTATTTCTCTCTACATTGTGCTTGAAGACACGATAGGATTATTTCCCTTTACAGGCAGTGGACCAAAGTTCATGCATCGAAGCTGTTGTACATGCTCATCTGTTTGTTGGAAAATGCAGAATAAAAAACCCCACACTTAGTACGAATGACATTTACTACAAGAACCAGATTATCTGCCTTATGCTGGCCCAGCCAGATTTTGTGTTGATAACAGATTATGAAAGAGCACTTTTATGTAACGTCATTACAAGAATAAGTAACTCAAGACTTATTCAGCTAGTGACAAAATCAGAGACTGGTTTTATTTGAGTCTTTTTGCAATAGATGACAGAGAAGCAGGGATCTGAATGAGTTTGTTAAAAAGTTAATTTTAATAGAGTGTTAGGCTTCTTTTTTCCTTTTTTTGTTTAACGACACCATCGTAGCACATTGATTTGTTAATCATATTTTGGATGTTAAACTTTTGGTAATTTTGACGGGCAAAGTGTGAGCCAGCTTCCAACACGTTTTGAACCAATGTCTTCAGCTTGAGAGTCCAGTGTCCTTTTACTATACTACAGAGGCTTACTTGGAATGTTAGGGAGTCCTCTCCATCAGAGGCAATTGATTGCTCGCACTCGTCTTGCACTTGTCTGAAAACAGAACATGATAAGTGTTTTCTATGCTTGCCTTTATTCTTTTCATTTTATCTGTGAAAATTAGCAAAAGTGCTGTCCTTATTTAAAATGTCTAGTCTGCAATAATTTTAAGGTGAGTAGTGGATTGCTCCCCTGGTATTTTCAAATGGTGAGGATAGGAAAACTGTTCTGTGCAGTATAAATACATTGCATTTCAAACTACTACAGCTGAGTGTTATTTTCTATGATTGTTTTGTTAGTTTTGTTTGTGGTTTTATTTCACTCAGGGTTTATGTGTTAATGTTGTTAAGTTTTAACAGTTTATGAATGCTAAATAAGTTCCATCATTCATGTTATATAGACATTGGATATCAAGATTATATCAACACGTGTGCATGTTGTTAAGTTTTTATCATTTTGTAATGCTTTCCATTCACATTATATGGATATTGAATACCAGCATTATATCAACACATGTATGCATGTTAAGTTTTTATCATTTTGTAATGGTATGCAAATACATTATATAGACATTGGATAATTAAGGTTGTATCAGTACATGTGTGTATGTTAAGCTTTAACATTTTGTGAGTGCTGTCTTTCACGTTATTCAAATATTGGATAATCAGTGTTAACATACGATGAGTGCCAAATACATTCTTTCATCACATTCAATGTACACTGAATACTCAGGGTTATTTTTTTATTATGTGTATGTGTTCTGAGTGTTGAAATACACTGCCAGGCAGGTGCTGTCGTAACATTATGCAGTCACCTGATACTTAGGACTGTTTTAACATGTAGATATCTGTTACATGTAAGTGCTAACATATGAGAATGCCAGGCATATCCTATTATTACACTGTGTAAACACTGGATATGTAGAACTATTTTGGTACGTGCAGCTGTATGTGTATATATGTTAGTGTTAAATCTTTGTGAATAATAAACAAGTGCTATCATTACATTCTACATCTGATGGGTGTTCCAAGCGTTTACAGCCTGAAGGCAATGCACACCAAATATTTTATGCCATTTTTTACTTAAGTCATCCTCCAGTTTTGCTAATTTTGTCTGGCTTTTCTCCAGCATTGTTAATCACTCTAAAAACTTGGCTTTGTCACATATCCTTATAATCGTTAACACTACCAGTCAAACTTTTGCCTGCAGTTCTGATTTGAGTCCAGGAAACAAGTAAAAGATTTGTCTTAGAAAGAAACATGTAAAAGTTTGAAAGAGTTTGATTTTGTAAATAAGCAGGTTGTGTCAAAATTTGGAAGTCACAGTGAGTGACAGAATCAACAATAACATGAGGAATGAGCTGGGCATGGTTTAGGAGTGAAACTCTGAGGAGTACAAGAAAAATAAAGTACCGCTCTGTTAGTATGTACACACATTTAACATGCATCATTCATAACTTTACATGTTGTTTTCTTTATTTAATGGTTTGGCATCACTGCGATATCTCTTTCACAGTCACAACTGGAATCTTTTGGAACACCCCTCTTAGATTGGGATGGTCTAGTCACAACACTTGTGCAGTTGCTACCTTTTTGTGTTGACAACACTCCCTTAATAACACTTTATACTCTAGCAGTCAGTGTTATACAATTTGTATAGTAAAAACTGTGATATGTGCTGTCCTGTCTATTGGAAAGTTCATTTAAAAGATTTCTTGCTGCTAAGCAGGAGTAGCCTATGTGAATAACATATGCAAGTTAAGAACTTTTGTTTCCATCTGAGATTCATGATTCATGATGACCTAAATATAATTACAACAATTGTCTACAATGAAGGGGCAAATATGCAATTTTGACAAATTATGTAATAACGTTTTTAAAATTAGACATCTCATTGATTTGTCTTGTTGTCTAAAATTAATTAATTAAAGGAGTAAAAAAAAAAAAAATTGGGTATCGAAATCTACATCCCTATTGACATGAAAAATGATTTTATGACAAATTTATAAAATTTTGAATATTAGCACCTTCATCAAAGCATCGATGAATTATACATACATTCACATAAAACTAGGTTAGTTTAACCTATATTTTTACTTAAATACTTTGAGTAGGTTTATTGTTTGCTGCAGTTTTAAATATGTGACAAGATTTTATTGTTGTATATAATTTGTCTTTTAAAACACTGGCAACATATATTTTTTTTTATGTTACTTTAAGCAAACTTCAAGATTTTCTTGCTTTGTACCATTTTGAAGATGTTAAGAATATTTTGAAAGGTGCTGTTTGATCTTGTTACCACAGTAAGTTGAGTCACTCTTCTGCAGAGATCTGGATAATAATGTTATGGGTTTTTGTCTAACAAAGATCTGACAGACTTGTTATTATTTTTATTTTTTATTTAATATAAAACAAGAAAAGACATTCCATATAAGTCAGTTCATTCCTTGTAGGAAATGTGCTGTAGCAGAGGAAAATGACGATTTTCTGTAACATTTTTGTTTCACATCAAAAATCTGAATGCTAGATATACATGAAAATATCGCTTGTATGATTGATGGCATCACATTTGCATTTATTTTCAGGATTAAGATGATTATGATTTTATGTTCAGATCCATTTCAGACAAATTCTAAGTGCTAAGTTAGCTATTGTAATTATTGTTTTATTCAGTGTTTTGTATTTTTTATCCTTTTTTTTTAGTGTTTAAAATTGGTTCTTGTTAAAAAAATAATATACTGACTTCCTAAAGTTTTTTTCAGTATGTTCACAGAAACAGTTATTTTTAAGAACGTAATCAAAATTATATTTCCTAGTGTAATTTTGAGTTGTTAATTTTTTTTTCATTTAAATTTAATTACTGTATTCGACTGTTTAAGTGCAAATGATTTATTAAGTTCACACACACTTGTCTTGTGGCTGCCGAGCAACGTGAACTCGTCTCCAGATCACAATATTAAAAATACGTAAACATCGAAAGCTGAACTCACCTTCGAAATCGTTACAAAGTGCCATTCGAAACTGATGTCAGGAAATCAGAGATTTTATTTTACATCTGCCTTGACATATGCGCTTAACAAACGAGAAATAGAGGGAAAAAATAATTATTACAGCACTGTGCGCTTAAACGGATATTATACAGTAATAAAAATTTTCTTTATCTATTTTTGTATATTTTATTTTGTTTTAAAAAATTTAATAAAACTAGATTCATCACTAAATATAATATACCCAGACATGTTTTTGTTTTTAGGTTTAATTTTTAATTTACAATTATATTTTTAATTTAATTTTTAATTTACAATTGAGGTTTTTTTTCAATAGATTACTAAATTAATAAGATTGTTTCACGAGGACTAATCTTTTTCTTTTTTTTAACGACACCACTAGAGCACATTGATTTATGAGCTATTGATTATCAAACATTTGGTTATTTTGACATGTAGTCAAGTGTTAGCTAGCCTCCAATGGGTTTTGAACCACTGTCATCAGATTGAAAGTCCAATGTTCTACTGCTGGACTACAGAAGCTCGATTAATCATTTAATCATGGCATTAAATAAGCTCCAGAGATGTGTATGTTAAAAAGATCATTCTGTGAAATTTATGTTTCATTATTTGCATATCCTTCTCAGTGCACCCATTTGCTGTTTGGGCTACTTTCCGTTCCAACCAGTGGTCCACAACTGGTATATCAAAGGTTGTGGTATGTGCTGTCCTGTCTGTGGGACGGTGCATATAAAAGATCCGTTGCTGCTTATCGGAACGAGTAGCCTATGTGGTGGCAGCGGGTGTCCTCTTAAGACATATGTCAGAATGACCATATGTATGATGTCCAATAGTCGATGATCAGATAAAAATCAGTGTGCTCTAGAGGTGTCGTTAAATAAAACAAACTTTACTTTATATGCATATTACTTTTGTGTCTATTTATTTTATATAATACTGTAACATATATTTTATGATATCACTGTTGAAAGTATTGAAGAGTTCAATCAAAAATAAAACTACTAAGTTTTAGTGACACATGTATGAACACGATGAGTAGCTATGGATTAAGATTGTTCAAAAGCTTTAATTTTATACAAGTCATATAATTATCTAAATATTGTTGTTGTTAAATATTCTGATTAATTCTTTCTCCTTAACTTCTGATAAAGTGAAAGGATTTATTTCCAATTTAGGCCACACTTTTAAAAAGTAATTGTATTATGGATTTCTTTAAGTCGCTGGGCAACAAATAAATAAATACAATTTGCTGTGACATTGTTATGACTAGAAAATCATAAACTTGGTCCAGTGGTGTGCTTGATTGCATAATATTTGACAAACTATTAAATTCCCAAGATGACATTTTTTATTTTTTGTCCTGTAAGTGTCACAGGTTTTGAAATGATCATTGGGAAAATATAGATAAAAAGATACAAAATGCAATGTTATTTTTATTCCATTTCTTTCAGAACACACATTGGCAGATTTGATACAGAATGATTCAATTACTATTCTATTTCATATTTCGTTTGTAGATGTATCATACGTTTTATTTATTTCAGTTTTAAATGTCAATTTGGCATGTATCAAATTATTGTGCTGATGCATGTTTTATTGTTTCATTATGACAATCACAAGTTATGAGTAAACTTTTGTTTCATTTTTCATTCTTTGTTGTTCACAGTTAAAACAAATAATGTAATAATTATGCTGGAATATACCGGTATTTCTATTTTCAATAAAAAAGAATTAAACTATGTTTTGTTATGGAATTATTTTTTGTTTGAGTCTTCATTGTCATTAATTTTTGGGTATGTGTGTTTCAGAGGTGGGGGTAAATATTGGACTAGGTTTGAAAAATGATTTTAACACATTCAGGTAGTGTTGTGAAGCATCTCATAAAGGTCTGAAGGTGCATTCTTGGAGGGTTTATTTTGGTTAATGACACCACTAGAGCACTTTGATTTATTAATCATCGGCTATTGGATGTCAAACATTAGGTAATTTTAATACATAGTCAAGTGTGAGCCAGCCTGCAACACGTCTGAAAATGCAATGCAGATGTTTGCATTTTGATGAGTTTGCAATGGAAATGATTCCTGAAGATGGCCAGTATTCAGCTCACGAAAGACTGGGTTCCAACATTTCCTGTTAAAACATCCCTTTCTGCTGATTGGAAAGAGTAACCTATGTGGCAGTCGCAGAACACTATATGTATGACACCTAATTACTGCTGAATAAGGGAGCGGATGTAGCTCAAACGGTAGCATGTCTGCCTGTGAACCGGTCGGTCGTCTGATCGATCCTTCTCAGTGGACTCAAATGCAGTTTGGGCTATTTTCCATTCCAACCAGTTGTCCACAACTGGTTTATCAAAGGCCATGGTATATGCTGTTCTGTCTATGGGATGGTGCATGTAAAAGACCCCTTGGCCTTGCTGCTTTTCGGAAAGAATAGGTTTCCTCTAAATACATATGTCAGAATGACCATATGATTGACGTCCAATAGCCGCTGATAAGATTAAAAATCAATGTGCTCTAGAGGTGTCGTTAAATAAAACAAACTTTTCTTTTACTGCTGAATAAACAGTGTCGTGCTTTGTTATTAAACATCAAATCTTTTCCTTTCCAACGGCAACAAACTGATGAGACAAAACAACATAGGAGTAGGGAAGGGATACGTTAGAAAGTGTAAAGAGCTACAAGGTATTTAAAGGAGAGACCTTAAACATTTGAACTATCAAGAGCAAATATTTTTTTTCATGAACAAACACAGGGCACAGAGTTATGAATTTATTGTTTTAAATGTTAAAAGCAACAGTTTCATTAACAGAAATAACGGTAACGCTTTTTGCCAGGCAGTGGAGGGATTTACAGAAGAAGAACTAGAATGGCTGCGCCTACGTTGATGGTTTTGGATTTTTGTTACAGATGTCTCTCACATCACGCTACACAAAAAAGTTAACATGAATAAACAAAGCTAAAACATACACAATCAATGTTTAATAGTATTCATCTTTTGGAAAGAACAGCGCTTGTTATAGCGTCTCATTCACCGTACAAGTTTTTTGCAGTTTACTTTTACTAGTTTTAGTTTCAGTTTCGAGTTTGCATCACGTAAAATTGATAAATTGATGAAAAAAAGGTAAACATTTTTGCATATGAGAAAGAAAAAAAAACCCAGATAAACAAACATGTTTTTGTTTTAATATTTATATTATTTTGAGAATTATGTTATTAAAAAAAAAAGAGAGAGACTATTACGAGCCTTAAAATTAAAATGTCTCGACCAATTTTCGTCTTTTTGTCAACTTTCCATGCATATTTTCATTACCATAGCAACAAAAAACTCAGTAAAAATTATTGGGAAAGAGTTTCAGTCATTGTTCCCATTGACATTAAAATGACTGGACAAATGTTGAAACGACCTGTCTGAGTGGTAAACACAAATTAGGGCAAAATTACCTGGATTCATTTAAGAGCTAAACTAACCCTAATTTAATGATTAAGATCATTAAAAAAATAATGATTAAATTAAAAATAAATAAATAAACAGGTTATGATTTACAGTCGATTTATTTGGTAATACTTACAAGCCTATGAACTAAGATTTTAGCATTTGTATTAATACATTTATAATGAAATATTTGCTTCTTAACAGTATCATGTCAAATATTTGCTTTATTATAAACATTGAGCATACATTGATATTTGTATTTGTTTCTTTTTGTATAAAAATTCACAGACTATTTCTAAACGAAGATGGATCCAAAACATGCAGACTTTAACTTTGACCTGCTAGAGACTGGTTGCCATGGTGGAGTGGAGATTGTGCCAGCACAGGAAGGCCAGCCACATGCTCTACCTCTAAAAACAGTGAGCTTAGAACTGCAGAGTATTTTGTCATCTCTAAAATGTTGTAGTTTTAAACCTCCACATTCTCTACCTCTAAAACTTCTGGAAACTGTTTTATCATCTCCTAAATTTTATACTGCACATTAAAATGATTACGAACCTTTAAAGACGGAACTTCCACAGAGCATTTCATCTGGGAAATTTTATGCTTTTAAACCTTCACATTTGTCTACATCTAAAAACAGTGAGCAACTGAACACTTTTTTTTTTGTCATCTACTAAATTTTATACTGCGTATTAAAATGATTAAATACCTTTAAAGACTAAACTTACAGAGTATTTCATCTTCCAAATTATATAATTTTAATTTAATAATTGCCTAAAGGGCTTTTAAAGAGTACATGTAATTCATGTCGGTCAGATTTTAGCTCCCAAAATTTATGCTTTAAAAACTTCACATTCTGTGGCCCTTTAAAGATATGATGAGCTTTGGAAGGTAATTAAAAAAAAACATTAAGCAGCATGCCCCTAAATCCCTAAAATTATCAGGCTTTATGTTGCTTTCCTGGCACTCAAAATTGTCTTGACCTGTACAACCCTGTATTGCAAATTAATCTGTGTACCTTTAATAAATTACACAGTATATTACCCCTCCCTTTCTGTCACTGCAAATCCCAATATGATTAGTTTTCTTTCATTGCAGCTTCCCTGTGGTCTCCCACCTGTTCTACCAAGTATTAACGATGACCTGGAAAGCTTTCTCACTTGTCCTGAGCAGATACCTGTACATAACTTTAAGAAGGCACAAAAGTTTGTTGTTTGTGTTTAATATATATGGATATCTTTGACTCCGCTGTATGATTATAGAAGGATTCAGTTCTTAAATATTATTTTATTGTCCTATACTTATCATGTTCTTATATAAGTAAGATGCAGTTTACCATTTTCAAAGGAAACACATCTTCTTGACCTGTAATATGAAAAAAACATGATCTTTTGACCTAGAGAGAGTTCCGTTGAATGATCAAGTAGTACATCTGAGAATGGGGAATCATTTAACAAAATGGTCCAACTATAACATATAGTTTCTAATTTAGAATTTAGGAACGGTTGTCGGATCGATCCTTCTCAGTAGACCTATTTGCAGTTTGGGCTTTTTTCCATTCCAACCAGTGGTCCATTTTTGGTTTATCAAAGGCCATGATACGTGCTGTCCTGTCTGTGGGTCAGTGCATATAAAAGACCCCTTACTGCTTACCAGAAAGAGTAGCCTATGTGATAGTAGCGGATTTCCTCTAAATACATGTCAGAATGACCATATGATTGACGTCCAATAGCCGATGATAAGATAAAAATCATTGTGCTCTAGAGGCATTGTTAAATAAAACAAACTTTACTTTTAGAATTTAGAAACAAAAGTTTTCTGTCATATTTTGATATAAATGTCCATCTCTGGAGGCTAAGTGAGCTAAGGAAGTAATGCTTCTGCCTGAGGTGCAATGAGTTATCAGGTTGATCCCATTCTACAGACCCATTTGGGTTATTTCTGATTTGAATAAGCAATGTATTGGGGTGTCATTAAACAAACAATCCTTTCCTTTAGTCTACTAGTCTTTTTTTTTTTGTATACATGCAATAGAAATGAAATAATTAATCATTTATTTTTTCCTCAGATACTTGTCACATTCACAATGAGCATACACTTTAAATTTGTTTTCTATGACTAGGTTTTGGCCCCGTGAGATGTGTCCAGAACGCTTATTCGATTTAGATGTATGCCCTGTTCAAACAACCATACAAGTCGAGAGAAATGCAACAACAGGAAAACTTTTGGGCTATAAAGAGGTACAAAGTATTTGTAGTGTGTGTAATTGTGGAGATCGTGTAATAGGTTTTTGGGAAAGCAGTTGTGCATGCATGGATGGACTGAATGGATATTGTCTAGTGAATGGAAAACAGAAATGTGAAGATTTATGTAGAGACTGAGTGAAAGTAAGGTTAGATTGCAATTGCTACACTGGTGGCAGAGGTGGGATTTTGATGCATAATATTGTGTTGTGAAATAAATACGAGCCAGTGTTTTGTACCAAATAGTTTTCATATGTGCATATATTTGTACCAGACCTTTTTATTTTGAAATAAAATACTGGATATCTATTAAAATGTTTTTTCCCTTTCGACAAACTGACCTAATCATTTGCATCAATGTTTTAATATGCAGATGTCAGAGAAGTTAGATTTTTAACAGAGTTAATGCTCTTAAAATGTATAACTACAATGGTAGGATTGTAACTACTAACGGCAAATTAATTTTTCTTTTTAATATATATTTTTTTTTTTGCAGGAGTATATAGTTGAAGAGGGAAAGTCAGAGGGAAACTCGTTATCAATGAAACGTCGTCCTGGGCCACTCACACAAAGTGTTCGTGGTAGTACCGGCAATTATCCATTCTGGCCTGGTGAGTAATATTGTGCATTCATTAATAAACAAATAGAGTGAATCTGTTAAATAGCTAATTAGAATACATTTTTAATTCCATTTCTTAATTCCTTTTTTTAAAAACTTGCTGGGTGTGGGTGTGAGTCATCAAACAACCATACAATCAATATTTTAAAAGAATAAAATTGGTCTCTTTTTAATTACTAACTTTATTTAATATTTCGCCCATTTCTCTTTTAATCAAGTTATCTCGAGGCATCCTTGAACAATTTTGTTTTTTAATGATCTTGGTATCTATAATTAAAATTCATTGTTCTAATTAAAAAAAAAAAAATTGATCCCTCATGAATTATCAACAGGACTTAATATTTTCTCTCTACCTGTTTAACATGTTACTTAAAGATGCCTTGAACAGGTGGGTTTTTTTCGCCATCTTGCTCTTACAAAGAACTTTATAGTGTTGCGTTTTGTTTCAGGTGGACTTGATGAACCAGAAATTAAGTTAGATAAAGATGGCAGTGGATTGGTAGAGTTTGACCTTGAGAACAGTGAGTTGAATTGTGTGTTAAATAAAAATAACATTAATTAAAAACTTTACTATTTACAATAAACTGAGAAAGTAGAGTTACTCATACACAGTGTTTGACAATTTTTATGAAAAGAAGCTTATCACAGTGCTATTGCATTAGGAATATCAACTAACCCAAATTACTGACATGTTTTATTTCCTTAATACTAATATTGTTCAGAACAAATGTCAGTTTTAATAACCAACATACTGACAGAAGTTTGTTTTTTAATTAATAATAAAAATGTGGAATGTCTTTATGTATAATTCAAACTGCAATAAACTGTAAATTTATAGATGTCCTATCACTCAACCAGTTTGATGTCGACAATACAAAAAAGATCATTGTGTGTGGTGTATATACAGCAACCTATAGAATTTCATGATCTCGTTCATTTCTGGTGATGTGTCGTTACCGTGCTGGAAAAACCACGCAACCAAAATTTTGTTTCCCATAATTATTTAGAACAAGAATACAGACATTTTTGTGTCAATTTAATTTGATTTAATAACTTTAAAAATGCAAACTTTGTTTGCTCTAATCGGCAGCAAGCGAGATTAGTTTTAGAAAGTTTCTTTTTTGCTTGTCATTCTGTTGTTTGTCCACCATCTTGTAACCTGTCGTCCGAGAATGCATAAAAGTTTAAATCCTATAGGTTGATTCAGTGATTTATTATGATCACCAATAGAAGACATATATCTTTATCTACTGTATGTGATGTATGGACTTCTATTTTAATTTTCTATTCAGATTTATGCACAGTTGCTCCTGGTTTATCCTCTGGAATGACGTTTGAGAAGAAATTGACTGGAGTAGAAACCTGCCAGGCAGGTGGAACAGTCTCCAGTATGATCAAACTACAGGACATAATGGCAGATGATGATGACATTGATCTCGGTGGAAGTGATGTCGAACAGGAAGAGGAAACAGACACAGTGAGAAACTAATAATAGATATTTAACACAGAAATCTGTTTATTAAAAAAAGTGGCTATTGAACAATTTTATAATTCTCAAGGGGAAAGGACTTATGAAATGTTGTCTTTTGCATTCACAATGCATGGTAAAAAGCATCATAAGTGTGTGTGTGTTAAAAAATGGCTTGATTTTGTATTATGTAATTTTTTAACAGGCCCTAACAATAGGTGAGCAGATTAATTTTTCCATTCTCATAATTTTTTTAAATTTATTTATACTTCGAATTTATAATGATCAGTAGATATTTTTGGACTTTTTTATTTTTACCTGAAATATTCATTTTGGTCATTTTTGAATGTATTATTGGTTAATGTTTGCTAATTCAGAACTGAATAAAATAACACTAGCAAAATATGACTAACATTTCTTCTGGTTCTTCATTAAATTTGCCAAGTTTATTTTGAGTTCATCAAATGATTGACACAGTATAATTTAATGATATTTCTTTTTTCCTTCTTTTTTTAGCAGAAAGAGAGTGTTGAAGAATGTAAAATAAATGAGCCTGAAGGTCTAGATAGTCTTGTACAAGTTAGTATGTTTAAGACTGATTTCTTCAGTATGTCATTGTGATTGCCACTTATTTTATTGTCATGTTATTTACAAATCAATCACCCAATAATTTTTAATCAAAAACATTACCAGAAGTGAATCGAGAGGGAGATAGAGAGAGAGAAAGTATTGCCGTAGTTAGGGGGAGCATAAGCTTGTATCCACTTGAAACCAGGCACTTCGTGTCTAGATCTGTTAGTCCCCCTATGTTCACTTGCTACTGCTGTGCCTACACATGACTTGTCATTATCAAGGACAACGTTTATGTAAACACTTATTTCCTTATTATAACAGGATTTTCAAATGGATTGATTCATATGTGGATCTGTGTCTTAGACCCAGTTTCTCGTTGACGGTTCAGCCATGATCTATAGTTCAGCCCATTCTTTTAACACATGTGGGCACAGTTTAAACTAAGAATCGAGGTTGAACTGTCGATGAGAAATCGGCCCTAAGAGTCTATACCTCTGTCTGTGCTCACCAATTAAAAAAACAGTTTCCCATTGTAATTAGATCAGCTTTCTTTCAACCCCCATTTTCACTATTAAATTTCATAAAACTGTTTTATAACCCCTGTTTTTCAAAATTCCTGAATCTACTCCTGCTTATTATTGCAAATCTTTACATACACATGGATGTATCATAGATGCCTATTTAGGATTAACTAAACAGTTTATATTGAATGATTTTCTAACCTTACTCCTATAACTGATTTATTTAGTTGTATGTCTTAATCTAGAATTACATTTATCTTTTTCTTTTTTCCTTTTTGTTTCCTTTTCACCCTTTGGAAGAGGGTGTAGATGACCAAAACAAATATACTCAACCAAAAAAGAAAGTATGCATGTTGAAATATTTTTGTTATATGGGGTGGTCACAGTAATAGTCCATTGGCAGGAAACGTGCACAACTTGTGATATTACTACACACACACCTCCTCTAATTTCAGAATTTTGTACCATGAATGTCATCTGGTTTATGAAATAAATGACTATTGATTACATCCATACTTTCTTTTTTTGGTTGAGTATATAATTGCAGCTCAACTGCCTATATAATGTATATTAATTAGAGTTAACAGTATATGATTGGTGTATCTCAGATTGAAGAAAAGCCTGTGATGCCAGCTAGTGTCACTGAAAAGCCTGAAAAGAAAGAATGGGTTGTCAAAGTAGATGTTAACCACCCTGTTGATGATTTCTACAAACGAATACCACAAATGGCCTATAAGGTGACATACCTGATTTATTTGTCATGTTAAGATTAATATACAATCTGTTTCATACATCTGTATAATTAATAATAATACATTAATACAATTGTAATTAATGTAATCATAATAATAATATGATTTTAATTACATTAATACCATTATAATTAATGTAATTATAATAAATAATATTACATTGATACAATTATAATTAATGTACTTATAATTAATGTAATTATTAATTATAATTAATGTAATTATTAATTATAATTAATGTAATGTATCAGTATTATATCTGTTTGCTTTTTGTAGTATAATTGTAAATGACATTTTGTTGTGTTTTCTAATATGCGTGTTATATACTGATTGATATGTTTTCTTTCTGGTATAATCAATAAGAAAACAATTATTTAGATTAGGTTTATATATAAAAACCGTAATTTATATTGTAATTTCTATAATACATTGATGTGTTAAAGAAATTTTAAAACATTTCAGGTTTTTCAATATTAGTTCAATCACAATTTACTCAAAATTTATTAAATGTCACTTATGATGGATGTAATATTAATTTTATATTCAGCTATAGGTATGTTTTATTTTTATGTCTTTTGACAGCAGTTTATCTGATTTATGTTGATCATTACAGTGGCCATTTGAACTTGACATCTTCCAAAAGCAGGCTATTCTTCACCTGGAGAAACATGAAAGTGTCTTTGTATCTGCACACACGTCTGCTGGTAAAACCGTGGTAGCGGAGTATGCTATTGCATTATCTCTAAAGCATATGACAAGGTCAGTGTTTTATAATTCATTGTCAACCTATTTAAGTCTGTAATATATAGGTAACATTATATTTAATTAAAGGCATACTCTCATGGAATTTAAGGGGCTTTGTGGTCTAAATATTGATTACAAATGAAACTTAAATGTATTTGTGATACTGGATCTCACTTTCATATCACGCAAGAACTGAACTATGGTATTACGGAATTCCATGTCGAGTTGCTCGATTGTTTTCACATTTCGATTTATGGTTCGTTACTGTAATTCAATTATTTAAAAAATATTGATAATAAGCGAGATGCGGTGGTTATGTAAGTAGTTGAATGAAGTATTTATATGGACAAATTCAATTCTTATGTTTAAAATTCTCTGTTTGAAATTAATTAGGTCATGGGTCTGTTGCTGTATGCCTTTAAGATCTGTTTAGATGTTGTTCATTATTATCAATATTTTCCTGTTCTTGCATAGTCGGTGCTCATGGAAGGGGGAAAGAGGAATTTTGATTGTAATCCTACTTTTACACAAATTTTGGGTGAGAAATGGTGGGTTTTGAAAATTACTTATGAATGACTCCTTAATAGTTTAGACAACTATATTATATTTTTGCAAAAGCCATGTTCAGATGTACTAGTACTGCTCTTTCGATCACATACACTGATAACTTGGATGCTCTAATATTATATTTAATGAATGATAATTAATTAGCAGGCAAGTAATTAATAATAGATTTATTTGAATGTTTGTCTGCATAATTATTTAGATTTATTCAGTAATTCTAGCACTAATTGCTTTGTTGCAGAACTATTTACACATCACTTAACAAATCATTGTCCTTTAAGAAATTCAGACACTTATTTCTTTGTTGCAGAACTATTTACACATCTCCCATCAAAGCATTGTCCAATCAGAAGTTCCGAGACTTCAAGCAGACATTTGGTGATGTTGTTGGATTGATTACAGGAGATGTCCAGTTGAACCAGACAGCTCCCTGTCTTATTATGACCACTGAGATTTTAAGGTAAGACGATACGATAAATGTCTGATAAAAAACTAAATTTACAGGGACACATCTAGGATAATGAATTGGAGGCATGTGTCCCTCATGTTCTATACATTTTCATTGTCAGGCAGGCATTGGTAACATGAACACTGATTGTGTAGTCCCCCACCCCCACATTCACCAACAGTGGGTTTTTGAACCTAGTGTACCTGGGGGGGGGTTCTTAGTTGCAGAGTTCAACAGCAACACACCTGAAAGCACAATATGAATAAATTTAATCAAATTATATTTAAAAACACTGAAGAACATTACCAAGCACAAAAACATTAGTTATCCTTTCTGGAACTGGGGCAGGCTCAAAACATTTTGACACCATTCACTAGATACTATTTATGTGAGTTAATTGTTACAAGAGTTGTTTCCCTTGACAGCGATTTTGGAGATAAACTCAAAGAATCTGAATAGTATTCTTACCAAAACTTGCCGGTTTAAACGCTTATTTCTATAGCTCTAACGTGCTGAACTTTTTAATGAGATAGGTTGTAATACTAATATTGTTCTCAACTGATTTATTATTATGGATTAACTTTAAGCTCAGAAAATTTTAGAATTTCATGGAGTTTCTGTTATAAATATTGATCTATATCTCCAGTGAAGCCACAGAAGGGGGGGCGACCTACTTATCATGCTACTTATCTATTCTAATTTTGTTAATTATTTGCCACCCAATAGCTGATAATTTTCTATTTATATTTCTTTTATTAAATATTCATTGGGATCAAGCACAATTATGTCTAATTTAATTGTGAAATGTCTCTTAGTAAATCTATACTTGTGTTTACACAGAGTTTTCCATTGTGTTTCAGGTCTATGTTATACAATGGATCGGATGTAATAAGAGATTTGGAGTGGGTTATTTTTGATGAAGTGCACTACATCAATGATTCAGAGGTACCTGGGAATAATTACGTATTTAAGACACTTTCAAACACACACTGTTTTATGTGACTAAATAAGTGTCAGTCTAGTACTAATGGATAAAGTCACACTTTACCTTTTGGTTAAGGATCTGCCAATGTGCATTTTGATTGAAATAGAATAAAAATAAAATTGACTATGTACCCCAAACGGTAGTGTGTCTGCATGTGAACCAGTCAGTCGTGGAATCAACCCTTCTCAGTGGACCCATTTGCAGTTTGGGCTATTTTCCATTCCAACCAGTGGTCCACAACTGTTATATCAAAAGCCATGTTATGTGCTGTCCTGTCTGTGGGACAGTGCATATGAAAGACTCTTTACTGCTTATAGGAAAGAGTAGCCTATGTGGTGACAGCGGGTTTCCTCTAAATATGTCATAGTGACCATATGATTTACATCCAATAGCCGATGATAAGATAAAAATCAATGTGCTCTAGAGGCGTCGTTAAATAAAACTAACTTTACCTGTCAAAATTCCCCAATGTTTGACATCCAATAGCTGATGATCAATAGCTTAATGTGCTCTAGTGGTGTCATTAAAGAAAATGAAAACAAACCAATTCCAAAATGGTTATTAATGCAATTTTTGGCCCAAGTGGCAGTCCTCATAAAAGTTTTTTTTAAATAAAATATTTATTTTCTTTCTAGAGGGGAGTCGTGTGGGAGGAAGTTTTGATAATGCTTCCTCAGCATGTGAATATAATTCTGCTAAGCGCAACAGTGCCAAACACGATTGAGTTTGCAAACTGGGTAGGGTAAGTATAGGTTTTGATAATGGTTTCTCACCATGTGAATATAATTCTACTCATTGCAATGATGGTGGTAAATGAATGTAAAAGTAGGTTACATGAAACTATTCTTGTATGACCAGTGCACCAATGAAATTTTTACAGCAGGCATGGGAATTATATGCCCACCCATGTATATACGTGCCAGTAAAGTTCACAGTTTTCCCCAAGGCTTTGAGTAAAAAACAAATTGCTTCAATGTAGGTGCTTATGGAAACAGTTTTTATCCAAAATAGCCATATTCATTTTTGAGCGGTGGACTTTGCCCGCCTGGATCCCCTGTCGGGGCGTTGTCCCAGCACTCTATCGGGGTATTGCTCCTGCAATCTATTAGGGCCTAGGCATCCCTTGAATTTTAATTTTTGGGTTGAATATGCCCCAGCCACCTTTTCCAATTCCCATGCCTGAACAGGCTTGTAAAATATATTGTTTTTTTACAGCCGTATAAAGCAGAAGAAGATTTTTGTGGTGAGCACGACAAAGCGTCCAGTTCCTCTAGAACATCACTTGTATACAGGAAACAGCACCAAGACTAGCAACGAGCTCTTTGTCATACTCGACCCAAAGGGAAACTTCATAACAAATGGGTATTGAGATGTGTTTATTATTTTCATTTATGTTCAATGGAAAAAGAAAGTATGCATGCTGAAATATTGAATATTTGACCATTTCCTTTGGCAGCAAACATGTGCACAACTTGTGATATTACTACACACATACACACATGCACACACACACCTCGTAAATGTTGTGGGTATCTTAATCCTAAATTTATGCCATGAATGTCATCTGGTTTATGAAATACATGACTATTGATTACTTGCATACATTCTTTTTTGTTTGAGTATATGTTTCACTTTTACATGAGTTTATACTCTAGACTCATTTTTGACTTACCCATTGGGCTATTTCTCTTTGCTGTCAATGGTATGAACTGTCCTGTCTATATTGAAGTGTGTATATAAGAACATGTGCTGCTGATCAGAAAGAGTAACAAGTTTCTACGGAAAAACGTGTTACAAATATTGTATGTTTGACACTTAATAGAAGCTCATTAAATCAGTGTACTTAAATGTCATTAAAAAAACATTGCCAAACCTGTCAGAAATAAAAATTGGCAAACAAAAATTCAGTAATTCAGTGATTTTGCATAAATGTGGAAAAAACAAAAATTCTTTGAGGCCAAATTCGGCTGATAAATTCACAATTCATGCTTTTTAAATATCATCCCTGTTTACAAATTTGCTTTAAATATAGTGTGAATTATGTACCATACAGGAAAAGTAAGCATTAAAAACAGGGAAATGGATTGCATGTTTGGAGTAGTATATATTGGCACATGATGTTTATGCATTTTAATTGGTTTTTGTAATTTCTTTCACTTTGTGCATATAGAAGGAACCTTTTTTTTCTTTTTTTTCAATGACACCACTAGAGCACTTTGATTTATTCAGCTATTGGATATCAAACATTTCGTTATTTTGACACATTGTCAAGTGTTAGCCAGCCTCCAACGTGTTTTGAACCACTGTCATCAGCTTGAGAGTATGATGTTCTACCACTGGACCATAGATGCTCACTATGGAAGGTACATGTGTTTGCATATAGTGTTTATTTTTCTCGTAGGTACAAAAAAGCCATCGATGCCAAAAAGGAGAGGTCCAGTAAACGTGATCAAAGTTTTGGTGCAAAAGGAACTAGAGGAGGCAACCCAGCTCAGGTAGGATATAAAACAAGTTTGTTTATGGTGGACTAACATGCTAAGAAATTAGTGTTTTATTACCAACTTGAAGATAAAAATATGTGGATATTCTTGATAGACATGCTAAAGATTAGTTTTTTTTATTATCGTGATAAGAATATGTAGATATCCTTGATTCATATGCAAAATATTTGTTTTTTATTGCCAGGATAAGAATATATGGATATCCTTGATTCAAATGTTAAAGATTATTCTTTTATTGCCAGGATATCCTTGATTCAGATGTTAAAGATTAGTTTTTTATTGCCAGGATAAGAATATATGGATATCCTTGATTCAGATTGTAGAGATTATTTATTTTTTGCCAGGATAAAAATGTGTGGATATCCTTGATAGACATGTTGAAGAAGAAAGACAAGCTTCCTGTTGTAGCATTTACATTTTCAAAGAAAAAGATAGAGGAAAATGCAATAAATCTGCGCAGTGTTGATCTTTTGACATCGAGTGAGAAAAGTGAGGTGCATATATTCTTCCACAAGTGTATCAGTCGACTGCGTGGCAACGACAAGATGTTACCACAGGTAATGCAGACCTGTTTACTCTTACGATTTTGGCATAAAATGTAAGATATTCAGGTACTTTTTACGATTGTATGCTGGTCTGGTTGAAATAACGAGTTGCTTTTTGTTTGTTTGTTTTTGTGGGTGAGTGGGGCAATTATTTTTCACTGTGATAGGTTTTTTTAAACACTGCTCAGATGAGGGTATTTCTGGTTGATGGTATTTACTGTGGGAAGACAAAAATGGCAAAGGAGCAGAAATTTACTTTCATCTTCAATTGGCTTGCTTGTTTATAAACATATGTCAGAATAACCATATGATTGAGGTCCAATAGCCGATGATAAGATAAAAATCAATGTGCTCTAGAGGTGTCGTTAAATAAAACAAACTTTGCTTGTTTATAATGAAAGACAGGCCATATAATTTTTAGTGTCAAATCTCCAAGCTGTAGAAGAGGACCAGTTTGATTGAAACCTGATATTTATATATCAGTGCTTTCCATTCTTATAAGAAGTTTGACATTTGTTATACCCAGTGACCATAGGCTTACGGGTTCCTATTTTTTTTTATTGGTTGTGGGGGGATGGCAGGAGATTTATGCCTGAATTTAAGGGTTTTAAAAGAAAATGCCACTTCAATTTTTGCCCGAATAAAATACTTGCTCCAACTTTGAGGGTGGATGGGGCAGTTGCCTCCTCTGCACCCCCTCCCTTCTCTGCTTATGCTGTTGTGTGTTCTGTTGTAGGTTATTCAAATGGAGGATCACTTGAAGCGAGGTCTGGGCATTCACCACAGTGGAATCCTGCCCATTCTTAAGGAGGTGGTTGAGATGTTGTTTCAAAGAGGACTTGTCAAGGTAGATCCTGATACATATATATACTAATATTTACTAAATAATAAACTGTAATATTCTATTCCTTTTCTTACTTCACTCTTCAATATACATGTATATGTACAAGTGCATGCATGTGTATTCTTTGATATCTTTTTTTCTGTTCTTTCTGCTTTTCTCTCTTTTATTACCTCAGATAAATATATACTGATATTATTATTATTACTCTTTTATATATTATTCATGTTTAATAAGTATATATATTTAAAGATTATTAACTTTTTAATACTGTACATTCATTGTAAGACAGTGAACCAAAGCACTGGAACATTGGCACTGTCAAATGATCTGAGGATAATAAAAATAATTTATAAAACTAAAACAAAACCCTCCCCTCAATTTTTTTTATTATAATTGTATAATAAAGTCATTTATAAACCATGCAGTAAAAATACTTATTACCCCAGTGGGAAATATTTTTTAATATCTCAGTGAGAATTATTATACATTGGTTTAACAATGTATTTCATTTGGTCTATCTGGCCTTTATGACTAATAATCTTGCCTGTACTAAATAAGACACCATTATAATTTTGTAAAAGTGCAAATGACGTCACTAAAACTGGAAAAAGTACAATGTAACGTCATCCATAACATTATAGGATAGCATTTCTCTAAACTGTTGCACAATTAGAAAGTTTAAAGAGTAGAATGATTTAAATTGTCTGAGTAATAAATAGAATATCAGGTTGTTACCATTTATTATCAAATTTATATCCCTTGTGAAATAATTGGTTAATAAATGGCAGCTTGTTTAATTTCCTCTATTTATCATTCATGTATATAATACAGATTTGCTCATGCATAAAATATACTTTTTTTGCAATAATATAATGACATCATGTTCTATCAGTTTCACACAATTTAATTTGTTTTATAGATCATGTAAGTTGTATTATTTAACTGTTGCTAATTATAATAAACACAGATAACATAATTTTACAGATATGTACTCATAAATTAATAGCCACAACAGCTAAAGCTCTGAATTTGTTTATCAATGTTGGTATACGATTATTTATATATAAGATACAAAAAAAACACTAACCAAGTTTGTCTACGTATTTGGGGAAAGTTGGTTGTAACTGTTGTTTGGCAACCTTTTCAGTGGAATGCCCATAAATTATTTTGTTAGTTTTATGAATACAATTCAGTATTTCCATCACACTGTTCATTTCAGGTTCTGTTTGCTACTGAAACATTCGCAATGGGTGTGAACATGCCAGCAAGGACAGTGGTGTTCGACTCAATCCGTAAACACGATGGCACGAACTTCCGTGACCTGCTGCCAGGCGAGTACATCCAGATGGCTGGCCGTGCAGGGCGACGAGGTCTTGACACGACGGGAACAGTCATCCTTCTGTGTAAAGGTGATGTGCCCGAGATGTCAGATCTACATCGAATGATGCTGGTAATTACATACATTAATAGCTGGTTTGAATTGAGTTAATTATTTGTTACGATTAATGTAATGGTTTCTTAGAACTAATTTAATGTTTTGTTTGGATTAATGTAATGGTGTCTTAGAACTAATTTAATGGTTTGTTAGGATTAATTTAATGGTTTGTTAGGATTAATTTAATGGTTTGTTTGGATTAATTTAATGGTGTCTTAGAACTAATTTAATGGTTTCTTAGAATTAATTTAATGGTTTGTTAGGATTAATTTAATGGTGTCTTTGAACTAATTTAATGGTTTGTTAGTATTAATGTAATGGTTTGTTAGGATTAATTTAATGGTGTCTTTGAACTAATTTAATGGTTTGTTAGTATTAATGTAATGGTTTCTTAGAACTAATTTAATGGTTTGTTAGGACTAATTTAATGGTTTGTTAGGACTAATTTAATGGTTTGTTAGGACTAATTTAATGGTTTGTTAGGACTAATTTAATGGTTTGTTAGGACTAATTTAATGGTTTGTTAGGACTAATTTAAT
>JAULBS010061078.1:0-22876 GCA_032355785.1 Symmetromphalus regularis | reverse complement strand
CGCAGACATCGTCGCCTCCAGCCACTGAAGAACATCACACAGGATTGTTCATGTCAACTTACAAGACATTACACTACACTGGAGTACAGCGCAGACATTGTCGCCTCCAGCCACTGAAGAACATCACACAGAGTTGTACATGTCGACTAACCAGACATTACACTACACTGGAGTATAGCGCAGACATCGTCGCCTCCAACCACTGACGAACATCACACAGGATTGTCCTTGTCGACTAACCAGACATTACACTACATTGGAGTATAGCGCAGACATTGTCGACTCCAACCACTGATGAACATCACACAGTACATGATAATTGTTCATCATATTTATTATTAAAAATTACTATAAACAACACAATACAAATTTAAGAGACTGGAATGTAATAACAGTGTAATTACAAATGTTTACTAAACCACTAGTGCGGAAAGCTGCCAGCCATGTGTGATGATAGCCTTGCATGTTATATGTTTACTTTTGTCTTTAGATTGTTTCCGACACATTTGAGTGTTCTCAATTTAATGTGTTGATCCCAACAACAACAATACTGGTGGTCTCTTGAGAGTCCAATATCAAGTTAAAGGAAAGTAACGTTTCTTTAATGACTGCCCAGCACATTGTTTATTATCCAACTATTAGATGTCAAACAGGATGCTTGAGACTCATGGTCTACAGAGGAAATCCACCACCACCATATTTTCACTACTCTTTCTGATTATCAGGAAGCTATCTTTTATATGCACTTTCCAGGATAGTACATACCACAATTGTTGTTATACCAGTTATGGACCACTGGCTGAAATGAGAAATATCCCAATGGGACTGCTAAAGAGGATCGATCTGATGATGCATCACATCTGAGACAGACACTCTACATCTTGAACTCCAACGGGTCTAATGAAAGAAATCTGAAATGAAAATATGTCATATTGCTGGTTCAGATTGGATGGTAGGAAAGGATTGGTTGTTTAACGACACCCCATCACATTGTTTATTCAGTGGCTGTTAGGAATCAGACACGTGGTGTTTTGTGACTCATGGTCTTCAGAGGAATCCTGCTACTACCACATAGGCTTCTCTTTATGATTAACAACAAGGGATCTTTTATATGCACTTTCCCACAGCCAGGATAGCACATACCACTATGTTTAATAAAATACCTTAAACCAATTGTGGACCACTGGTTGGTGCACACAAGGTATTGGAAATCATGTGCTTTGACTAAGATTTGATCCCAATATCTACCAGCCATGAGTGCCACAGCTTAATCATTGCATGATTGGAGCTAGTATATTGGATGATAAATTAATTGATTTTATTTGCAGATCAGGATGTGCTATGAATCCTAATGACACTCAGAGTGTCGGTCAACTTTCAATGTATCTTATACCAGTGACAGGAAGAACAGTCAGCATCAAGTCTGCTGGCAGTCAGGAGTTTGAACAGTATGGATACAGCTTTGATATGGGAAAACCATATACTGATGGGTCAGCCATTTTGGCAGTTACGTCTCTAGGAGAAGGTAAATTAAAGTCTTACCGCCCATTTATTTAAATACTTCCTCTTTTCTTTGTTTGCATTTAGTCATGGCAGAGATATTATTTCCTATAAACAGATTGATTTTGATATGCAACTTCATTTAGTCAGACAGCAATTTGATTGGTTGAAGGAAATACTACAGGGAGAACAACTATTTGTTTTGTTGTTTAAAAATCAACCCAAAGAAGTAAATTTATAATGTTTTTTTTAATTGTAGTTTATGTCCCATTAGGCAGTTTCTTGTTCCAGCCACTGCTCCATGACTTACATAACATAGGCCATGGTATGTGCTGTCTCGTCATGGCAAAATACATAATTTTATTCAATTCAATATTTTTATTTGACAAACAGTCCAAATAAGGAGTATAATCAAAATTAACAAATGGTAATAATAATAACAACAGTAACATTAAAAACAACATAATGAATAGATTCTGATATGAAATCTTGAAATCATACATTAAATCCATTTTTATTAATATTATTAAAGTTACAAGATAGCACATTAAATAAAATAATTAAAGTAATATCATGCTGATAGTTTGCTATTTACATATAAAAGATCCCTTATTGCTGATCAAAAAGAGTAACGTACATTGTTTTACCAGGGTTCCTTTAAAGACCATGAATCATAAATACCATGAGTTTGACACCTTATAGCCACTCATTAACCAAAGTGCTGGAGGTGTAATTATACAAACATTCCTTTCTTTGTTAGTTATGTATTGTATTTATACTCAACCAAAAAAGTAAGTATGCATGTTGAAATATTTTTTGTGTCACAGTAATGGTCCTTTGGCAGCAAACACATGCACAACTTTTGATATTACTGCACATACACACACCTCTTCCTAAATGGTGTGGTTATCTAACTCCAGAATTTCTGACATGAATGTCGTCCGGTTTGTGAAATAAATGACTGTTGATGACATGGATACTTTCTTTTTTGGTTGAGTATATAAAAACAATAACAATGAATAAATTAGGTTTTGGTCTCACATTGATAAGTTGATTGTATAACATTATGCATTACTCATTTACTTCCTAAAATAGAAAATATATTTTTTGATATTCTCAGATGTGAAGGGTCGTGTGTTGGACATTCCTTTCACTTTCACTGACGCTGGACTGGTTCGGCTGTATAACATTACTAACATCACTGTCACTCCGTATAAGGAAATTGCTACCTTTGCTAGTGACAGACGACATAGTAGATTTGGTACTCATGTTAAGGTAAGTTTCTATCTGCATGTTTAACTCATAATATATACCTGACCAGTAGCAGATCCAGTGGGGGTGTGGACCCTCCCCCCATTCCTCATATTTTTTAATTATAAAAAAATATATTTTGCAAGTGGGAGTACATGAAAATTAACCATTTTTGCCCAGTCCTACTCATCCATCACATTTGGACCCCTTTATAAGCTTTATAAGTTATCTGTGGTTAAAACCTATTAAAATAAAATAACAGTTGCAAAGAATGACTGAAAGTCTACCAACCCTTAATTAATGTTGTGAGTATATTTTCAAACGTTAGAAACTAATCCATTTGTACCTTCTGGTTTATCAAAGACCCTGGAATGTGTTATCCTATCTGTTAGAAAATACATATAAAAAGTTCCTTGCTGCTAACAAGAAAAAGTAGTCCATGTGGTAGCAGGATTCACTCAGAAACCATGAATTGCAATATAGGATACATCGGACTCCTAATACTAGTAATAGCCACTGAACAATACAAAACAATATCTTTTGAACCCTATAATTATTCCTATGCAAATTGTTTTATTTGTTTTGTTTATTAAATGGGTTAAAACACTAAATTTCGACTGATAATAAATGTTTTATTTTTCAGTTTTCTGATCTCAATACAGATGGATATGATGACTTGATTATCACAGTTCCACTGAGAACCACTGACCCGTCTGAGGAACTTATTGGAGGTGAAACATTCAAAACAGATATACAGTTAAACTTTGTTTTTTCAACCTTTGTAATCTCGAGTATCCGGGCTATATCGAAATCATTGCTGGTCCCTGCCTTCTTTTCTTGTAATATTGCTAATTTAAACACTGTTATTTCGATCATGCTGATCAGGCTAAACTTTCTTTGATTAGCACCAAGAGATCATTTTATTTGTGCTTTTTAACATAGAGGACTGATGCAGGAAACCTGTGCATTTGACGCAATATTTTGTTAAAATACTCCTAAATAAAATATGTGCGTGACATGATTGACGCTAAATATTTCCAACGTCTATAATTTTTTTTTTTTTTTTAATACACAAAAACCTATTATTTATAAGAAGAAAAAACAATGGATATATTTATGTATTAGTAGTATAAAGATAGAAAGGTGGATAATGGATATAATATTTGCATATTATATAAACAAGACAGTTATTCAGTTAACTATGTGATTGAAATAATATTCTTGACTCCCATTTTTGAATGCTTGACTCTCAAAATAAAACCCTGTGAGTCATGATGACTCCCATTTTCCAAATGCTAGGTGGAATTCTGAGATCACTGACTGGAATCAGAAATAGGCCAAATGTGTCTGCTGAAATCGATACTGTCCAAGTATAGCCATACACAAAAGCACATTAACTGTAATTTATTTTGACTGACAGTAAAAAGTGTGTAAGACTGAAAATGTCCATTTTCCAAGATGGCTGACAGTTTTACTGATTTTATTTTCTAGCTGAAGAAGGGAGAGTGTTTGTCTTCTTTGGAGGAGAAAGCTTTCCTATTGGCCAGGAAGCAAACATACACTGTGGCATAGAATCCTTGATTGAACCATGCCCTGGCTTGAAGGTTTGTTTATGAAGTTAAGTTTTGTTTCTCTGTAGCTATAATTGTAACTATAATATTAAATGAGTTTCCATTTCGTATCATGTTTATGTCCTGAGTGAAATAATTTTCAGTTGTCACTAGCTTTATCGAGTGACAATGAACATGGTGAGTAATGGAAACGAGTTTAATATCCTATTTATTACCCATTATCAATTTTAAGTTAAATTTGAAAAAACCCACCATTCAACAACAAAAATGTAAGCAAGCATTTTCCTTTTTTGAAAACAAACTATGCAAAATAATATGACATCGTATGACATCAAAAGTGTTATGTATCAGTATGACCTAGTACTAGGACGTAACACTTTGATATGTACCAAGATATGTTGAGCAATATGGGTAATAAATTTCTTTCTGCATTATACAGGCATCTCTTGAACTTACGTTAAATGAAGAAAAAGCTCGATTTGGTTCCAGTCTTGCAGTTCTCAAAGCAAAACAAAATGTAAGTATATTTACCAACAATTCTGTTATGAAAATAGCTTCTCAGTGGACCCATGTGCTGTTTGGACTATTTTCCATTCCAGCCAGTGGTCCACAACTGGTTAATCAAAGGCTGTGGTATGTGCAGTCCTG
The DNA here is from genome assembly GCA_032355785.1 of Symmetromphalus regularis. NCBI lineage: Eukaryota > Metazoa > Mollusca > Gastropoda > Neomphalida > Neomphalidae > Symmetromphalus > Symmetromphalus regularis. Next base: position 17,906 of record JAULBS010061078.1, on the reverse strand, counting down.
TCTATGGGACCCCTTGCTGCTTATCAGAAAGAGTAGCCTATGTGGCAGCAGCAGGTTTCCTCTAAATAAATATATTAGAATGACCATATAATTGACATTCAATAGCCTACACTAAGATGTAAATCAATGTGCTCTAGAGGCATTGTTAAATAAAAAACTAACTTTTAACTTATGTTATGAAAATAGTTAACTAGAATAATGGAATAGAAATTAAGAAATATTTCAGCTTGCCTGGGGGACTAGCAGCCCAGAAATAGTTTTTCTGCATCTTTTTGTCTCAGGACAATTGGAATGTCTGTTGTAACACGTGCTTTGTGACGTAGAGTATCACATTTGTATCATTTAATTTTAAATAACTCTGAAGAACAGTACTACAGAATTTACTGGATCACCCTTTATTATTTTTTAGGATATTATTTAGTCTCAAATGTTTTATAGCAATGATTTGAATCAATTATGTTTCAATGTTGTTGGCTATAAAGTTCAGTTCTGCTACTCTAAGCAGCTTCTAAATCATTGTAATTTATATGCTGTTTGTTATTTACAGATGAATCTAATTGTCACTGCCATTCACAGTTCTAGAGGTGAACGTCTGTCAGGCGCAGTTGCAGTTTACACATTCCCAACAGATAATTAAAAAGAAATCTTCAACATGATATCAAAACATTCCAGGAACATTTTCTTCATTTTGTGGTGCAGGGAAGTAAGCAGAAATTTTGGAAGGGGTGTCCACAGATATATTTTTTAAAATTTAATATTTGAGGGAATGTGGATTGTTCTAAGTTAGTTGTAAGGAGGAAAAAATAAAATTTGGTTGGCAGGTATGGGATGGGGGTGGGGGAGATCCATCTATGTAGTGAATTATTGCAAATTTTAGAGATAGCCAACCAATTTTATTCCTCAAAACAAGCAGTTACTATCAATTAACACACCTAAGTACTTGTTACCAATCAAAATTTTAAAACAAAGTGATTCCTGATCTTGTTTATGCATACCTTGTTTATGCTATGATCTTGTGTTTGGGTTTTTCAAAAAGGATCACATGACAATTTCTGTATGGGATTATTTTTTAAACTGTTCTTACCAAAAATATATTAACCGATGAACTGACAGTAATGACTAATGATTTTCCAGTCCTATAAAACTCCAAAATGTAGTGTCACTGAATTAAGCTACATTTTAAGAATTAAAATCTAAAATGCAAGTCTTCACATCTACAACCCCCAAAATTGGTAGGCAGACATGCATTTGTTAATGTACCCCTCCAAAAGTGAAAATGTTTACCTTAAAAAGGACTGTTTAATTGTAGTGTACTCATTTTGTTATCAGCAGAATTACATTAACTGTGGATGTAATTTTAAAATACTGAAAATTATGCTAGTTTAAATTGAGTAAAAACAACCAATCATTTTGACAAAAAATACCAGTTGTTTTGATACAGAATATGTTAAGTTATTTTTGTTGATATATATATATTTCACAGATATTTGTAAAAATATAAATGTTTGAGGTTAATTATATGAAAATGTTAAAGTATGAACAAACCTGTAATTGTTTTTTAGATTTTTATATATATATTTATAATGCTATGAAACCTGCAATTCTGTGATAGAAAGTAATTATTTGTACCAAAAACTGAATTATGTCTACTCAGTACAGTTGTCTTGTTGGCTGAAACAGAATTTATAGCAATATATATTACCTGTTTCTATGTGACAGAGGAGAGGCTGTTAAAAAATGTAAATTTGAAATTCTTTTCTTTAGAAATTGGATTCCCAAATAATTAACATGGAGATAATCCGATATGTACAAGAGCTGGCTGAAAGGTTCTGAGCCTAAATATAAAGTGTGTATAATAAACCCATGACAATTTGCATATATTAGGTACAATACTTTGCATGCATACAGGTTGTATATGAAACAAATACTCAACCTGGCAGCATGTTATTGTAGGCATCAAAGTGACCAGGTATTCTCTGTTGATGAAGAGGGATAAAAGTGGCTACTGCATTGTGATCGAGTATTTCCAGCTGAAATGATTAACTCTAAAAGATATCCACTGAGACATGGTGTCAGCTCTAGGGAATGATGCTTTTTCTTTGCCAGTCTGGCAAACATGCAAAAATTAAAGTTTGTTTTATTTAATGACACCTCTAGGGCACATTGATTTTTAACTTATCATCGGCTATTGGATGTCAGTCATGTTGTCATTTTGACATATTTATTTAGAGGAAACCTGCTGCTGCTACATAGGCTACTCTTTCCAATAAGCAGAGAGGTATTTTATATGCTCCATCCCACAGACAGGACCACTGGTTGGAATGGAAAATAGCCCAAACTGTAAATGGGTACACTGAGAAGGATCGATCAGACAACTGACCGGTTCACAGGTGGACACGCTACTGTTTGCGCTTCACTCCACCTCCGGCAAGCATTATGCAAATAATGATGATATCATTTCAGCTGTGGTGGGCTTTTTACACCACCAGGAGCAAGTCTCCTACATTAGTGAGATCCTGGAACTGCAGTATTGTTGGCATAAATGTGTGGTCCTTAGAGGGGATTATGTTGAAAAATAATTAGCAACCACCTCCATTAATGCAGTCCATCATACTTAGGCTTAGAACTTTTCAGACACCCTTTGTATTTCTGAAAAGAGCAAGAATGTAACCTAATTTTGATATCCTTATTAATTTGGCATCTTCCTAACTACCAGTTTGAATATTAAAATACTTCAGACCTTCACCAATAAGGATGTGTCTGTAGAATTAGCACTTGTAATATATTTTATTCTGATTGAATTTTGTTTGTGTGCACACTTGGATTAGATTCTTCCACCCATGGGTGGAATTCCGCCCATTGCAGCTACCTGATAATGGTTTATAAAAAAATCTGCATTTTAATATCAAAAGTTCTGATTTTCTTCGTTCCGTCATTCTTTTAGAACAACCCGTCCCATTTCTATCATCACCTGCCTATCAAGATGGTGGCATCCATTGTTTGGGCAGATCCCCACATTGTGATTGGTTGATGCGATAACGCGAAATCGCGGTTTGAGAGCTATTGCAAAGGTGGCGAATCTATTCATTGTCCAGCATGTCAACAATCCATTGAATTGGCGGTCAAAAGAAATCTATTGAAACCATGTCATACAAAGTTTTAGACAGAACATAGAATCTACGGGCGGTTGAGCGTGATATCAAAAATTCCTTTTGATGGACTTGATTGGAAGAAAAAGATGTATTAATATTAGGAGACTTTGAGTGACTCCGTGCGGAAAATTCTTCTAAAACTTTTCAGAGTTTAAAAGACCGAATTAACACAAAATATTTACAGTACAAATTTTTTTTGTTAAAGTAAAACAAAACATGATACACACTATAACATTGAAAAATATTTTTAAAAAACTGTAAACTGATTTCAAGATATATATAAACATTTTAACAATTCATAAATATAAAATAGATATGGTTTTCATTGACATGCGTAACAATAATAAAAAATAATTATACTATATACATAACAAACCTAAACGGTGTAACAATAAATGACCTTGTTTCAGTTTTGTAGTAAGTTTAGAATGGATGTCCAGGTTACCAAGAGATTATCGCATATTGATAAATAAAAGTAAAATTTGGAATAGAAAATCATTCTTGACAAAAATGTTAATTTATTGGTCAGTTGTAAATTGTGTTCTATACGAATATAAAAATAAGACGTAGATATCAGTATCAATAGATACAAAGAAAACGTGGACAATGATGGCTATCATGTGCCTTTTAAGGTATTGAATGGTAATGAATAATAAACATAGCAATTTTAGATAAGATAAATGTGTCATGATATAAAGGTTAGAAGCTGCCCGTTTTGTAGTAAACTAAATGGGTTGTGAGGTTTTATGCTTATTTCAGTGGCAGAAAAAGCACATATCCGGTATTCAGAATCCATGTGATGACTGATTCTATAATTCTCTGCAATGCCCTGTAACAACTGATTTGATTGATTTCCTATAATCATTGATTCTATAGATTGTCAAACCAGAGGTGGAGTCAGGGTTCCACCTAGCATCTGGAAAATGGGAGTCATCATGACTCACAGGGTTTTATTTTAGGAGTCAAAACATTCAAAAATAGGAGTCAAACATTCAAAAATGTTAGTCACCCATGACATTATTTCAATCACGTAACTGAATAACTGTCTTGCTTATATTACATGCATATATTATATCCAGTCCAGTATTCAATCTTTATAATACTTATACATGTATGTTTATTGTTTTTTCATCTCATAAATATGTTTTTGTGTATTAAAAAAAATAAAAAAATTGATTGATGTCTGAAATAGATGCAGACATATTTTATTTGAGTATTTTAGCGAAATATTGCATAAAATACACAGGATTCCTGCATCATGTGAAACCCAGTGGAGTGAGCAGAAGTATGTTGGATATTCAAGTTTTGTTCTTATAGTAAATTTGTAGAGTAGTTGCTTGTCAATCATTTCTACTGTCCTGAATGAGCTCAGCCATATTTAACTTTAATGCCCAGTCCATTGTTTAAATAATGCTTCATGTTTCTTATTATCAAACTGTGTAGTGAAATCTATGTTGAGGACCTCGGAGAAACCCTCTGCTTTTGAAGGTGTCTCGAAGTTCTTGTTGTACACAGCATATCCCACATCAGGGACTCTGCGGACCTGTCCGTTTGTCATGTTCTGACGAACTAGATTTAGATGGTGAGCCAAGGCTAGTGGAGTCTGTATTACAAAACAGCGGCATGGGACACCTATAAAAGAGAAGTATACAGTTAACTGTATTAAAATGTAAATGAAACAAATTGCCAAACTATATTTTGCTTATTAAGTATCGTACAATTCATGACAATCCCTGGAATGAAAACCTGAAAACTGTATTAGCATTATGATGACTTGCCTAATTTCAGTATTGGCTGTTACAGAATAATATCTAAATATAAATTTTCATTACCAAGAATAGGCAACATTTTTACTTTTACCATGCATGTTGTTTGTATACAGTATTACGTTGTCATAATGCTAATACTGTTTTTCAGGTTTTCATTAAGTGGGTATATATATGAATCATATTTATTAAGCAAAAAACTAGCAATATTTTATTTGCATTTTTAAAGTAAGTGTCTTTCAATTTGTAATTTTATATATGGTACTCTTTAGGCAACAAAAACAACATGAAAAAAAATAATTATACAGTGCCATTCAACAATGAAATGTTCAAGTGAGGAGAGTGATTATGGAATGCATTATAATGGCGTTCAAAATATGTTTTAAGTCTTCAGCAAATGTTAAAAACATTTAAAATAATTAACATTTAAACTTCTATTAACTTAATACCCTAAAATGTTCGTTATTCTGATCATTTACTGCCTTTAATTTGTTCTTTTCTTGTTTTATTTGGAATTGTATATGTAATAATTGATTTCTTCTTTCCTATATGCTTCTCTCACACTTGTCTGTCACCCCCAGATCAATGTGTATCACATTTATATATAAATAATTAATAACTTTTAATATTAAAACAATGTAAGGCAATGATTTAAGGCATTCCAGCCTTGGCATTGTGAATTTGAACTGGGGGCAATTAAAAAAAAAAAAAAATTAACTGGAAATAATTTATAACAGGCAGAATTTAGATAGATTTAATTCAGGCCAATATTTTATGTATAATAAGATATTTTTTCGGAAATAAATATTAGGGTATTTCTAAAATTATTATATCATTTATTTATCATATACATATCTAGGTTTCTTAAAATGCCGTTCTTACCTTCATTCTTGGCAAGATCCAAAAAGTCTTTCCTAGTGCTTCTGCTTGGATTTGTGTTGTCAACAACAACACTCTTACCACTAACAAGTGCTTCCTTGGCAACCTAAAAAGATCAATATCATAAATGAAGGTTACTACTGGATAATTTAGGATATAATGTTGCACTAAAGACTGTTATGTTATGGAAATATTTTAAATACACCATAATACATTATAAATTATTAGGTATTTTATTTTTAAATAAAATGTATCCCACTCTGAAAGTACTGGGTCATCATTAACTTTAAAATGAGGATGATAAAATATAAAAATTACATTGGTTTTTATACGTTTGGGAAAAGCAATAATTTTTTTCTACAATAAATGATGGGTGTATAAACATAATTTATTATTTATTTATTTTTTAATATAAAATGATCTGAAAGTGAAATGGATGAATTACCTTAAGACATTTGGCTTGTGTTCCCATAGTGTCTTTGTTTACAGCAATATACCCATGTGGTTCAAAGTAGCATTTTCTGAATGAACTTTTTCCTGATGCTGGTTGGCCAACCATAATCACAATCTCTTGAGACTAAATGTAAAAATTAAAAATGGTTTACTTGAGAAAAATTTAAAATTGCCCACCCCAGTATGATTTTACGTGCTCAGTTTGGAAACATAACCAGGCCTTTACATAATGTGTAATTTCTGCAAATTTTAATTGTCTTGCCCTCTGGTTTGAGGCTCATAGATACTGGAAACTCAAAAGGTTGATGTACACTACTTGTACTGATCAGTAGTCCGCAACTAGTTTATCAAAGACCATGGTTAGTGCTATCCTATGCATATGAAAGTTCCCTTTGTTACTTATCAAGAAAAGTAGTAGGTTTCATCTCTCATACTAATACAAACCACTGTCCTGGACAGGCAACAAGAGACGCTGAGTTGTATTCCTAGGACAATATGCTTCAAACTTTAATCTGAATATATGCATGGAAATATGTTTCAGCTAACCTAATCTTTCCTATTTTAAATTCTTAGGCTACCCTGTAAATGGATTATAATGTAGAATTTGACAACAAAGAAGATTTCTGTAACTCACATCACTGTGGTATGTAGTCTTCTTCTTGTTAGCTGGATTTGTTTTCAAATATGCAACTGGGTCAAGCGATCCCCATTGAAATGCACCTGCAGGCTCTCCCAAGAAAAACTCTTCAGGTGTGAAAAATTCTGTAAAGTAGGTTAGAATTCAAACAAAAAATTGAGACCATTTTCACAATTTTTTAAATATAACAGTTAAGGGGTTTTCATAACTCTTTGTTAGAATTAAAACAAAAAATTGAGAGCAAGTTCACAAATTTTTTAAAAGTTGAACATAATCGGTGCTTCCTCTTACTTATTGCTGGAGATGCCAATTCAGCAATCTAGAAATGATGTAAGTGTAACCTATTTAATGCAATCATTAAAATCATGTGTGAGACATGTTTTAATGTTAAAACTCACTAATTCCTATGTTGGCAGCAAACATTCTGTCACTGCATGAGAAATCTTTCGGTTTGCCTGGTGCCCATAGTTTGGCTCTACCAGCCGCATCACCAACGTAGACACACTTACTAAGATCAACCTAAAAAACAAAAAAATGTACAAAATAAAGTGTTAAAATAATAAATTTTATAAAGTATGAAATCCAACAACTAAGTTCTCAGACATTAATTTCATTACAGGATTATTAACATAGACACATTTATACTAAGATCAACCTTTAAAAAAGATATACAAGGATTTAAAAACAAATTAAAATTAAAATATTTTAAAATAAACATGCAGAGTTCACTTAAAATTAATTGCATTACTATTACTGAATCATCAACATAAACCTTTATTAAAATCAAACTAAAAAGAAAAAGCTATAGAAACTTAAGAAAACAAGTTTACATAGTTCTTAGTATTATGAATTTTCTTGTCACCGATTAATACTTGTGTCTTTGCTCCATAAAGTATATATATATATATATATATATCTCTCTCTCTCTCTCTCTCTCTCTCACACACACACACACACACACACACACACACACACACACACACACACACACACACACACACACACACACACACACACATAGTGGCCCATAAGTCATCTTATTTCTGTTTCTGATATATATTTTTAAATTTTTGTTCTGTTCCTGATTATTCTTTGGAAATCTAGTATGGATAAAAATCATTGAATTTTATTTTCAAAATCACCACTATTCTAAAGCAGCAAGCATAAAGGGACTATTTCCATGTCAAGAAGCCTCCCATGAAATCAGCAATACTTCACGAAGTTCAACATTTCCAGCAACAAGAGTCTGTCAGTGATTTACCACTTTATCATGTAAAAAATATAAATAAACATAATTAACAAATGAAAATTTAATGAATTTTCAAACAATAAAGTAAATTATGGTCCACCCTGTACATCTATAATTTATCTTTTATTTTGAGTACAATATTTTTATTTTGTTTACTCACTGACTTACATTGACTCTGCCATTGCAGTTATCTACAAAGTAGTCCCACATGACAGTGCTGGGTTTGCGATAGTTGTTGGTTCCAGTGCAGATAAATGCCTACATTTAAAAATAAACAATAGGGATAGTGAATATAAAAGATATCATGCTGCTTATAAGTAACCATAGCTACGTAAGTGTGGAGGTAGCAGGTTTCATCTCTCCTACTACCCACTATCCTGAACAGACAGCTGAGTTGTGTGCCGAGGATGACATGCTTGAATATTAATTTTTTTGGGATATAAGCACAAAAGTAAGTACAACTAGAAAACAATAAATAAAACTACCATATTAATCATAGTCTCACATAAAAGGTTAATCACCTCAAGGATTATTCAGAATTTTAATCCATTAATCATCAGCTGGTTATTGGATGTTAGACATTTGGCAATTTCAACACATTGTGTGAGGCAACCCCTGATAGGTTTTCAAGCACAGTCTCCAGCTTGGAGTCTTAATACAAAGATAACATATAGAGACTAACTAACCAGAATCGGAACACCCAGCTGTTTAATGATGGCTTCAATCTTGTCCTTTATGTCACTGGGTTTAGTTTTATTCTTCTCAATGCCAGCCTGGTTAGTGAAGAAGACAATTCTGTAACCTTCAGCATCAAGTGATTTCATTTTTGTAGGAACAACATCATCCCACCACTCCCAGTCCTTGGCACCTGCAAGATTATACTTTGCCATGTTTAATAACACCATCCATACTCAGATCCTACCACTCCAGTCCTTTGCATCTACAGGATTATACATTGCCATGTTTAATAACAATATCCATACTCAAATCCTACCATGCCAGTCCTTTGCATCTACACGTTTATACATTGCCATGTTTAATAACGCCATCCATACTCAAATCCTACCACCCCAGTCCTTTGAATCTACACGATTATACATTGCCATGTTTAATAACAACATCCATACTCAAATCCTACCACCCCAGTCCTTTGCATCTACATGATTATACATTGCCATGTTTAATAACACCAACCATACTCAGATCCTAAAACGCCAGTCCTTTGCATCTACAAGATTATACATTGCCATGTTTAATAACGCCATCCATACTCAGATCCTACCATGCCAGTCCTTTGCATCTACACGATTATACATTGCCATGTTTAATAACACCATCCATACTCAAATCCTACAACGCCAGTCCTTTGCATCTACACGATTATACATTGCCATGTTTAATAACGCCATCAATACTTAAATCCTACCACCCCAGTCCTTGGCACCTGCAAGATTATACATTGCCATGTTTAATAACGCCATCCATACTCAGATCCTACCACCCCAGTCCTTTGCATCAACACGATTATACATTGCCATGTTTAATAACGCCATCCATACTCAAATCCTACCACCCCGGTCCTTTGCATCTACACGTTTATACATTGCCATGTTTAATAACACCATCCATACTCAAATCCTATCACGCTAAATGTGTAAAATATGTATATATTATAAGCTATTTTATCCATTTCCACAATGGTCAAAGTACATGCATAGGTGAACTACTTGGCAACCAATTTTTTATTTTTTCATCTTATAATTTGGTCTTAAATAACTAACTTTCGAGAAGGAAATGACTGCTCATCAACATCCAAGAACACTGTTTATTCAGAGGCTATTAGGTGTCAAGACATATGGTGTTTTACAACTCATGGTCTTTAAATGAAACCTGCTATCAACACATAAGCTATCAATCCAATTAGCAGCAAGGGATCTTTTTTATTTGCTTTCCCACAGAAATGACAATATGTGAACATAGGGGCCAGATTCCTCTTGGACTTTTTGGAGAAGAACCATCTGATTATGGTTACACACATGGAGTTAATTAGGCCATTATGTTAGTTGGGATAATTAATTTGCCGTTGTGTATCACTATACGTAAAAATAGCATAGAATGTCAATTGTAAATATTATATATATATAATAAATGATAGTGCACCTTTAATAGCATCCATCATCGATAATCCTTCCCCCTTTACTAAATTTTTTTTTCTTGTATTTTCCAAGTGGAAGGACGTGAAGATTTTACAATTCCCCACAAGTCCTATTTACTCATGGCATTTGGACCCCCGTCCCCCTTTCAGAAATCCTGTATCGGGCCTGGTTGTTGTACATAGGAGCCATAGTCTGTAGACGAACTACTTCAATCATTAACTCCCCCTCCCCACAAGTTTGGTTTGCTTGGAGCATAAAGAAATTGATGAATTAATTTCATACCTGTTGCAAACTTCCGTCCACTGGCTGTTTTGATGACTGTAAAATCTATGTCAAAACCAGCAACCTTAGTTCGTCCCGGTAAGGAGTCGGAGCTTAGAGAAATTAACGGACACAGGCCCTTTAATTCCCTTCCCGCCTGTGTCCATTTCATGTCATGAGACAGGTCAGTCTCGCCTTTCGCCTTCTTGGCGATCAGTGTTGTGTTCTCAACAGCCTTGCGTTTAAGACGTTTAGATCGAGCGCTCATGTTGTTGACAGTAGTCTCTTAATCATAATCTAATTTCACATGCTCAAGAATATATATAAACCCGATATGACTGACACGTCTAAACACGACCGAAATGGTGAAATCCCACTTGTGACGTCATAACGAAAACATTGAACTATCGCGTTTGTGCATGAAAATAAGATCGACAACTCTTCATAAGTTTTGCTTAACCTGCAGAAAAAAATAGTTTGACCAAACTTAAAGGTGTTCTATCTATAACTGTAAAACAAAGATATTGGCCTAATAAACTACTACTACTAATAATAATATTTATCGTATACATGTAATTATGTATGTGTTATATCCATGACATAAGTCTACGACATAAAATTAATAACATATAGCAAATTTCCATGCCATAAGTAGGCAAATTATATAACGATATGCAAATTACGAAACTATTTTACATAAATGCAGTTTACAAACAAATTGTAATATGGCCGCATAAATTTGCTGCTTGTTTTGTTTGTTTGTGTTTTTTGGTGTTTTTTTTATCAACGAAAAGGAAATACATGTATTAATACAACCATAAAAGTGGATCTGGCTGTCAACAAGTATACATTTATAAATGATGGTACAGTGTCGCGTCGACTACACAGAATTCGTTACAGGGTGGGTATTTTTTTTCATGTTACAAATATCAACTACATATAGATTAACAAAGCCTCGGTTCATGTTACATGTATTCATTTTTTTTATTTTTTATATTCGTGACGATTCCTCTATTTATTGCGCATTGAAATTATAATGCTGTTCATCCAAATTATGATGGTTCTCTTCCAGGATGAATACATTCACCAAAGTCATATGTTGTCGATTGGTTTAATAGGTAGTATTGTTTTATGCATGTAATTGAGGGTATGCAATGCATTTCAACATAAATATGTTTTTTTTACCGGAGCGCCACCTCGTGGAAGTGTAATAGTATACCTTTAATATAACCTCACACATAACCCCACCCTCTGCAAAACATTTTATTTTAAATTCTTATTTTAAAAATCTGTTGTATGCAGTTCCATCATTGCAGATGTCATTTTGTACATTATCGATACCCTCACCCCATCCCAGGGCCACACCTGATAGACGTTCCAGAGGTTCTAGAACCCCTTTCACTCCACCCCTTTTAAAACATTTGGGTTTGCTCCGTAATTACTTCACAGATAATAAACTAATTGATCTGAATTAATTGAACTCTCCTGACCCCCTGCCACAGTCTAGAACTTATTCTTCAAATTTGTTTTGTGCTATGTATGTATTACAATGTATCTGTATAATATGTTAAACTTTATATGTCTTTACTGTTTATATCATTCATATATAACGGAATAAAGAATTTGATTGATTTGAATTGAAAAATATTGACTTGAACAAAATCATTGTACCACTTTAAATCACATTTTGACACAATAGATGTCAAAATCATATTAATACAACGTATGCAATATTGTAACCATGTAACATTACGTTATTCTTTATCAGCTGACATTCGTTTGTTGCACAAAACATCCCGATAACTCCAACCGACGAGAGGGCGGTTATGTTGATTTTGTGGTTTGCTCCGCCTACTGACTTGCAGCTACACACTTCTTTCTTGAATTGCATCAGAAATGTGTATGATGTCAAACAATCGAGCAAAAATGATTGTATTTATATTGAAAATTATAAGCCTTTAGAAGCCAGTATTGTTGGATTCTTTCTGGAAATTATTATATGTTTTGTTTTGCTTCTTAGCTAACATTTTAGGACATTAAATTTGCTGACATTCTTTATGGTTGCAGCTGACCGATGTTTTATGTTGTGGGGAGGGGTTTATTAAAGACAAAGGTCAAGAGGTGAAGACCTTTGTTTTTTTTCTGTCTGGCCTAGGTGATGCTATGTTCTACACCTCCACCCATTATAATTTTTATTTTACATTTTTCTCTTTCGGAATTTCAAAAAAAAAAAAAAATAATAATAATAATAAAAAATAATAATAATAAAAAAAAAATAGTAAAGGTCATAATTCCCTGAGATATAATTTTTTGTACAACAAAACATGCCGTCTTACATTTTATATTTATTCTACTTTTTTCTTTTATATATACATTTATATGTTAATTTTTATATATATATATACAGTGAAACCCCACATAACGACCACCCCGGTTCTAAGACTACTCCGCTATTAAAAGCACAATATTTTCTTATTATTTTATAGGTAAAACTTCCTCAGTAATAAGACGACCAATAAAGTCGGCCACAACCCCACTATTAAGACCACTTTTATCAAGTCCCATTGGTGGTCTTAATACCGGAGTTTCACTGTGCTTGTTTTTGTGGGTTTTTTTACTTTAAATCATTCATCTATAAAGGAAATAAAGAATTTTGTTTTGTTACTTGTAAAGGATATTTTTTAATTTTCAGTTGGCTCATTCTCATGAAGGGATACCAAACGGCGTCGCCGAGGTTTCCATCGCCAAAGACAATACATAAATAAATGATATTTATTTGTTCACAGTTGTAAGAGATGACCTTTGGTAGCATTTTAAGCAGCCTTTTAGGGTGTGAAAATGTGTGTGTCACCAAATGAAATTTTTAAATGTAAAGACTGATACTTTAGATAAAATCCAGGGGCGTTGGATCCGGGGGAGGGGGGACTGGGGGGGGGGCTACAGCCTAAAATTTACGAGACCAAATTTAAAATGCCACTTTAAAATGAAACAAAGCTAATAACAAACTAAATAATATCTAAAATAAGCAGTTGCTACACAAAGCATTACAATTAGGAAGTGATATAATGTTTAAATATACACTTGTTTGTTAGAGCTGCGGTCAATTTCCAATTTTAAAGACGGAAATTTAAAATCTAATTTGCGGACATGCCTGTTTTAGAAGATATCGTCTACTATAGTTTAACATTATCACCATATAGATAAACGACGAACCCCGGCATGCTACAGTCGGAAACTATTTTATGGACGAACCTTAAATTACATGCAGAAAATGATACATTCACATCGATGTTTAATTTACGAGTCATAAAATTCATAATAATTTTGCCATAGAGAGGTGCATGTATTTATGAATCATATCTCACTGTAATAATTTCGGGATATGGTAGCTAGTATATTACACTATTCAAAACTACAAAGTATTGCAGCATGGTGAATAAAAGAAAAATTAATTTTGACTGATTTCAATTCGTGAGAATGAGTCAGTTGTTTGACTCAGATTTCAAGGATATGCTTTCACATCTCTATCTTATCAACTTGTAATAGGCGTGGCTTATATTAACCAATCACAAAACAGTATAAGATCAAAGCATACTCTGGGTATGTGTCGCATTGATACTTCGAAGGTAAAGGGTCGATATTACCTTTAACTGAGGAAAAGATTATTTTTGTTGATATTTTGTTGTTGTTTGTTTGTTTTTATGTTGAATATATGTATGTTGTTGTTGTTTTGGGGTTTGTTTTTTGTTTAAATTATTTTTACTTAACTTTTCAATGGTAAATGTGGAAATGTGAATAATAATAAATGAAGTAACGAATGTATAAAACTTACAACAGTTAATTCGATGAATTTATATATGTGTTTTGACCTTTTTCGTCAACAGGTTAATGATTTTTGGGGGTAATCGAAGAAAACCGTGATGGCTATCATGAAACTCTGATGACATTTTTTGAATGGCAGTCGGAAACCAAATACACTTGCCTTTTATTTATTATTATTATTTATTTAAATGTTATTGAGCTAACAGACACTGTTGAAACACAAGCAACATTATAATAATATACAGATATGATCCGGAAAGATAAAATACAGTAGCGGAACCGGGGGTGGGGGGTCCGGGCCCCCTTCTATAGAATTTTTTTATATTTTAAAATATATTTTCCGAGTTGAAGGACGTGTAAATTAACCATTTTACCCCAGTCCTATTCACCCATCACATTTGGACCCCCACTTTCAGAAATCCTGCATCCGCGCCTGAAATAATAGCTCGAAATAACATGCGTAAAATTATATTAAAGGCCATTTCACAAAAATATGGTAAATATAAAGAATCATAATTATAATGAAAATATTAATTTCTTGATATGCAGGTTAAATATTAATTTCTTGATATGCAGGTTAAATATTAATTTCTTGATATGCAGGTTAAAAGTGACATTGGATCAATAATCCTAAATACTGTTAGACACGAAGGAACAGATGGGATTTCAAATAATTCCCAATCAACCGTAACCTCGTATCCACTTGAAACTCGGCGCTTCGAGCCTAGATCTGTTAGCCCTCCCCCCCCCCGCCCCCAATGTCTGTGTTATCCCTCCCCCAATGTTCACTTGGTACCATCGTGCCTGGCTGCACAAGGTCTTGAAATGTAGGGGTGACGTAAAATTGATGCGCACCATGACAAACTCCAAAGGTTCTCAATATATCGTATTTTAAGATACACAAGGTCGTAACTGATATTTGAAGAATTTTATGAAAATTGTGATTGAACATTTGGAACATTTTACTAATATTGAAAAAGAGATATTTAATTTGTGTTTTTATAACCCTCGATTATATTATAGAAATGTTATTAAAAATTAAGATTTTTCAGCATTAGTGAAACAATGTATCATGTGATATATTTTATTTTTCACGTACGACCTTGTGTTTCGCAAGAGACGAACTGTTTGTTATTTGTAAAGAATATAATCATTGGAGAAATGGGGTTTTGACCGGAAGTGAATCCACACCATAGCTATAATAAATCACATGAAACCATATAAAATATCCTCAAGAAACAAAAGTACATTATTTATGATGAATACTAGTATTAACGTCTCATCACGTTAGACGGCGCCATCGTTTTCAACAGAAACTTTTATTCTGCGGATCGAAGAATGAAAAGGTAAACAGTTTTCGAAATGAAACAAAAGGTTAAATTTTTATACAAAATTTGAATAATAGGCCTGTATCTTGAATTATTAAATGATAAAATAACTATTTCCATGCGTTTTCAAGTCGTATTTTTCGAACTTTTCAATTGCTTTTATTATTATTATTATTATTTGTTAATTTAGCAACCACATAATTAAAAATGTTAAGAAGTCCTCTTGACACCTGTTTTTCAGTTGAACAAACTGGTGTTTTGGTGTGCTTCTTCTAGTAAATAGGAGTTTAACTTGTATTTATTATCAAATTAAGGAAGCATCAGAAATAAGAACAGAAAATAATGTTTAACGACACCACAGAATATCAATTATTTAATCAACGACACCGTCACATTTGCATATCTTATTTTTTTAATTAGATTGCAATCAGGGTCATTTTTATATGCATTTTCCAATACACAGGATAGTACATAAAACTGCTTTGTACATATGTGCCAGTTGTTGCAATATAAAACTTAAACACATAGAAATGTAGAATTTGAAATGTACATCTTGCAATATAGAACTTTTAGTATACACCTTGAATTATAGAAAAAGCATAAGTGACGGATCCAGAATATCCATTTAGTGGTGCCCTTAAGAATCCTCAGATTCTTTAACGTAAAAAGTTATATATATATTTTTTAAATCGCAAACTTTAGCGGGGGGTGGGGTGGGTGGGGTGGGAGGTGGGGTGAATAGAGGTGCGGGCCCCTGGGACCCCGTTTAGATCCTCCACATGATAGATCCAATATACATATACACTTTAAAATACACAGTTTCTAATATACTTGCAATATACACTTCGAATTAAGTACGGAACCTGCAATATACAACTTGTTATATTCAACTTATAATATACATCTAGAAATATTGAATATGCATCTTGCAATATACAACTTTTAGTAAACACCTTGAAATAATATTATAGGATTTGCAACACACACTTCAAAATACATAACTTCCAAAGAACCTGCCTTTTTCAGTATGTTCATTGATATATAGAAATTCCACTAATCAAACAAACCACATGGGTCGGTATGGGACAGGAATTTTGGAAAGCTAATCTCTCTCCAACGATATACAGATACCAGAAAATTACATACTGGACCATTTAAATTAAAAATATGTCGTTTAAAGATGGATAAGTTTGTGATTTAGATTTTTTTTTTAAATGCCTTTAGTATAAAATTAAAAAATTTCTTCTTAACTCTTTAACACTCTCATAGACCTTGCAATTATGAAAACTCATCGTTTAAATTAAAGATACTAGTATATCGCGTTTTATGTCATCTAACATTAAACGTTACCCGTGGGAGAATGTCTAAAAAATGCGCAGCCGTTTAAATATTGGAAAAGCCGGGGGGGGGGGGGAGGGGGCAAAACTGAATAGGGGCGTCATTTTAAGGGCGCCTACAAAGTAAAAAATTAAATTATTGTCACAAAAAAGGGGCCACAGAGGAGGGAAAATGCCCCATTGGTCCCCCTATGGCTGCACCGTCCCTGATAAACAATTCGTATATGTACTTTACAAAAATTACCCCTGACTCCGCCCTTTCAAAGGTCTTTTCTACGATCCTTTTAAAGATGGGTAGGAGAGATTACAGCTTTAACGCAATCCTGCATCCCTAAGAAGAATCCGAAAACCAAAGAAAGAAAAACGAACCTATAGATTATCTCGACACTGTCACTCATTGTCTGAGCGGAAGTATTATAATTAACACCTCATATGTTGTTTGTTATACAACGAGGAGGAAATACTAGGATAACACGCAAATTCGTGAACGGTGGAGAGTTCCATATTTTTTTAAACCGGACGTTGTGATAGCATCCCCGTCAATGAAAGATTATATACTCTTTATGAAGAAAATTATATTGGAGATGAATATCACTATTTATTTAAATATAACTACTTCAAGAATACACGTGAAAAAGTTATAAAGCAACATTATTACAAAAAACCTAGCACACTAAAATTCAAAGAACTGTTTAATTGCAAAAACATTGGCAACTTTCGTAAAATCTCAAAATTAATTACTGAAATTATAAGCAAACTGTGTAACGATAATATATATATATACACACAGCAGACCCGTACGCAGGGGGGTGGGGGGTGCGACGGGTGCACACGCACCCCCTAAATCTGTCGAGGTCCGTAAATGC
>JAULBS010060999.1:0-22878 GCA_032355785.1 Symmetromphalus regularis | reverse complement strand
TATTGTCAGCGTGACAAATTACATACATTCCCATATTGTGTAACATGGCGAGAAAGCTAAGAGTTGTAAATAAACGTGCAATCATTATGCAAAGAGATAACGCTCCAGGCAATTGCTAAAAGATCCTTGGTGGACCTCGACGATGCTTGGGGCGATAGAGAACTAAAAAGCACCATGACTCCATGGGGCAGGTGGTGTACAACGAATCTGTTGATGCACTAGACAATAAACATTCAATATTGGGATCTAGTGTAACTAGCCTTTAGTCCAGTGATCTAATAACTGGAACATTGATCCCAATGCTATGTCTACTTATTATCCTGTAAGATGTAATCTGTAATGATTTCCACCAGTCTCAAGAGCACCGCAGCTAAAGCAGTTTGTTATGATAAAAGACCTCACCGCCAGACATAATACCATTCATTGTTGGCTTGTTCTGTTGACAGGATGCAAGCGCTTATCCGTAATAAATGCCAGTATGCATTCAAGGATGTTGTAGTACCAACAAATGACCTGCTCACGAAACGATCTGTGTACAAGGAATAAAGCATGACCTCACGGAGAACTGCTATAATTGATCGAGATCCTATAAAAACAAGGTGATTTTATCTTTCCATCGTTTACCTGAAGACTACATGCGATATTGATCTTCATAAAATACCCAATGAGTGAAGATTTGTTTGCGATGTCGACTGAATTACAGGCGGCTATGTTTAGCATTGCAACGCTTTGTAAACAGTCTAGAACTGCTGGCGTTAAACTACACGACAAACATTTGCAAAAAGCAATTGTGAACAAGACAGAGTTGTGTTGTTGACACTTGATTAGAACTTACACCCTTCTTTACGCCATTGCCGTCTTATCATAGTTCTGAAAGTGCCTCTCTTCTGAGCAGGCAATTTGGCAGCTGTCTAAAACAATGTGTTTTACTCTTCATCAGATAAGAACATTTTAATTTTATATTGTAGTATATTTTTTCGTGTAGGGAGTTTATTAAAGAAATTCTAATGCGAGAAACTAATGGTCTCTGTGAAGCATCATTCGTCACAAACACCTGTAAACCGTACAGACAATATTGTAAAGATTATATTTAGATATGGATTTCCTCAAATAGAATGTTTATAAATCAGCTAAGGGTGATATATCTGTGTTTGCAGACTGGTGCCCTTGGGATATGGATGTTGATGACGTATAACAGGGGCGTTCTAACAATAATTATACCACCACGATCTGCCAAGGGCGGTTCGTTATATTTCACTAACACACCGATTTGATTAATAACATATAGGCTGTTAAAATATAATGAACCAAAAAAGAAAGTATACACATTTCGAACAATTATATTTTTACTATATAGCATTCGAAGGGATATATTGGAAAACATATCTGCATTTCCCCTGACCACTTCAAACGTTTATGGGAATATATTTTTCGTTTGGTTCAAATGTCACGTGGTCAACTGATGAAACTTGAAAATATGTTTATGGTCTGTAAAATCTGAAATACTTAGTTAATAAGTGCGTTTTCACTCATTTAGAGTGATAAGGTATCCATGTTATAAAAAAAAAAAAAATAGTTATAACAAATTAAGTTAACAATTGAAAATGTCACGCTTAACTCAAATTGAGCATCATATTGATTTTCAGAAGTTTGATTCCTAAAGTGACAATGTTGACGTAACATAATGTTTTACCGTTACCCTCGTAACAGTTTACCTGTAAAAGAAACAAAATAAGCACTATACCAATCACAATTACTGGAATATTATCTGCGTATCTCACCTAGAACAGTAACAATACCTTACACTGTCCAGCATATATCACCAAATTTGAACCCCATTGATTACATTTGTGATGAATGGGAATGAAGCGTATACAAACAATTACCACTGTCAACAAGCATGAACAAATTTCAGCAGTTTTTCTTAGAGATATGAAGCAACAAAATATTGCATATTTACCATGTTACCTTCCGAGGCTGTACTGGTGCGGATGTGTGATTTAGGGGACAATATAGGGGACCCAGGTATCAGCATTTGTATTGTGCTCAGTATATCCCAATTTCTTTCCATTCCTACATATCAGCTAGATGTAATGCACATTTAATTAAATGTACACCACTGTTAATGATGCACAGTTAGTTTTTTCCAATAGTATATTTAAATTCATCGCTTTTCTCGTCTTACAAATCCGTGTCTCAATAAAGGTGGTCGTTATTTACAGTTAGTTCATATATATACAGGTTAAAATATATGCATTTGTATATAAAGTATATGTACTTTTATAAGTAGCCATTATTCACAATGGACTTACAGAAGGTTCAGCTATATGCGCAACCCAAAAAATCACCAAAAAGAACTTTTAAAATATTATTTTTTAATATATTTTAAAATTTATATCTGATGTAGTTTCACAGAAGTTTGAATAGAAGTAGACATTTTATTTCAGTAATGAGTTTCAATCCTTTGACCACTAATATTGATTTTTTTTCTCCTTTTTTATTTTGGTCATTACTAACTTTTATAAACAGCACTACCCAGCTTCAGTATTAAAAATATCTTTGGACCACCCTCTCCATCGAAAATTTCTGTTTCCAACCCTGTCGCTGAGTATAAATATTTCATTTTTTTTTATTCTTTCAGCTGGGATTCCAATTATGAGACTGAATTGAAAAACTACAAAGACATTGCAGATGTTGGAGAAATATGGTAAGATTTGTACCATAGATTCCTAGGTGTCTAACTTATTTCTAATTGTTTTTTAACTGATCAATATCATTTGAAAAAGAAAACCCAGTATCTTGAGCAGATTGAGAGGGAGCGGAACGTAGCTCAAATGGTAGTGTGTCCGCTTGTGAACCAGTCAGTCATAGGATCATTCCTTCTCAGTGGACCCATTTGCAGTTTGGGCTATTTTTCGTTCCAATCAGTGGTCCACAACTGCTTCATAAAAGGCTGTGGTATGTGCTTTCCTGTCTGTGGGACATTGTATATAAAAGACCCCTTACTGCTTATCGGAAAAGATTAGTCTATGTGGCGGCAGTGGGTTTCCTCTAAATAAATATGTCAGAATGACCATATGATTATGTTCAATAGCCGATGTTGCGATAAAAATCAATGTGCACTAGATGCGTCGTTAAATAAAACAAACTTTAATTTTTACTTTACAGATTGAGAGGATGTGTTAGCTCCTTGTTTTATCAGATTTGAAGAAAAAAATTCAGTACATAAATAATTCTTGGGTCTTTCTTTCTCCCCATCTTTTCTAAAATCCTTGATCTTTCACATGAATAATGACTTTCTTATATGGTAATGTCTTTCGAAGTGACAGCTAGTCAGTTTGTGAGGGTAACACAGTAATTGATGTATTCTGTTGGTGTCACTGAGTGGGCTATTTCTCATTCTAGCCAGTGGCCCAAAACTTGTGTAATAAAGGCTTTGGTATGTACCGCCTCGCCTGTCTTTGGGAAAGTGCACATAAAAGGTCTCTTGCTGCTTATCAGAAAGATTATCCCATGTGGTGGTAGCAGGTTTTCTCAGAAGACAATGTCACAAACACAGTATCACAGCCACAGTATGTTTGACATCAAATAGTCATAGACTAAACTAGGAGGTCATTAAACAGACAATCCTTTCTTTCATTAAGTGAAATTGTTTTGAATTACATTTTTTAGGTTTGGAGAAGACAGTCAGAATCGTGTGCTGGCATGGATAGAAGAAAGTTCTTTGCAGAAATCTGATTCTTTTATTGACCTTGGATGTGGAAATGGAGTATTTCTTATTGAATTGGTAAAGTTTTAACTATACCAGTGTTGGAAATTCATTGAGAATTGAGGTGGTCACAAGGGCTCCGAACATTGAAAAGTTGGTAGACCAACCTTTTTTTCACGTATTACCTAACTGCAAGTTGTTTATTAATTTGTTTTGTAAGGCAAGTGAGTCACACAGTGTGTCAAAAATAAACTCCAGAAATATAGTAACACCTGGAATACGCATTCTGTTGACAAATTTTAATGTATTATATATCATAATAATATCATCTATGATCTGGTGTATTACTCTTAGTCACAAAATTCAGAAAACAGAGAATCTCCATCAGATTCCGAGTCATAATCAATGGAACGTATTTAATGATTATATCACCGTAGCCTATCCAGACATGGTGGACACACGAGTTACCAGCTTTGAAAAGTTCGTTGCCCGACCCCATTTCAGGTGGACTCGGGCTCCCAGCCATTTCCAACACTGACAATACTATTAATTTGCAGGCCTGTAGGAACGAGTTTGGGAGTAGGGAGGAGGCACTAATGGATCAGATACAAACTCTATATCAGATTTTGGCTACAATGTCAAACATTAATGTGTCCCAAAAAAAGCCCCCACCCAGCCACCCCAGTTCCTACGGCCATGATTTATGTAAATTGGTTTACCGTAATTAAATGTTACCTATCAGGAAAATAGCATGCTAAAGAAAGGGGGATTCAAGAATTGTGGATTGGGTAGTTTCGGAGATTTAAAAAAATTTAGTATTGGAGGAAAAGTAAAAGTTGGTGATCAAAGTGGGCTGGTTGCGGAGTTCCAATGCACATAAACACCAGATTTACATATTAAGATAAAATGATTATACCAGAGTTATGTACAAACTGAACATAATATAAATGTCATTTGCATCTTAAAGTTAAAATGTTTAACATGTGATATAATAGTTAACATATTACATTATGGTCCAGTTTCTCGTTGACGATTAAGCCATGATCTTCAGTTCAACCCATTCTTTTGACACGTGTGGACACAGATTGAAGTAAGAATCGAGGTTGAACTGTTGACGAGAAATCGGCCCTTAGAGTACCTGTTGAACATGTTTGTTCTCATGTTGTAATAAACCTCTAACAGGATTTTTTTTTGAGGGAGGTGAGGGGTACGCATGCAGGATAGGTTAATGTATTTGTTAATCTTTCATTTATTTACATGCATACATCTTTCTAGATGATTCATCCTTGGTTTATTTCATCTACCATAAATTCATCCACAGATTAGCTTGGATGATTGGCCTACAGCTCAAAATACTTCTTGGACAGTTTATCTATCCATGTTTTTTTTTAAAACCAATAATGAATTTATAGTACATTTTGTCCACAACACAATACTGAAATTGGACAAGTCATACACAAGATTTGTTTACCTGATATCTGTTTATTTATTTACTCTAACAAGCAGTTTTGTTTTGTTGCAGAAGAAGCTGTGTTTTTCAGATCTGACTGGTGTTGACTATTCACAGGGGGCAATTGATCTTGCAGTGGAAATTGCAAATGCAGAAAACATCAGGGATATTAAATATGAGGTTTTAAATCTATATAAGTTGTAGAATCATCATGGTTTTTATGTACTCTCTGTGTGAAATTATTTTATACATATAATTGGTTGACAAAATCTTGAGCCTTAGAAATAGTCGAGAAGTTGCAAGTGATTCAGATATACATGGAATGATCTTGATGCGAGTGAACTCATTTTTCTTTCAATTGCATGGAAACTTCATATTTTTGTAGATAACAATGTTGTCATTTTATTGAGAATTTAATTTACTACACTTGCCAACAGGCAAGTCAGATCTGCACATCAGTTTTCAAAACCTCAGAAATGAACATAATATAAATGAAAGTGTCCTTTTTGACAGTAATATGCTCACACCAAAATGAGTTCCATTTTATAAAAATATTCAGGGGGAGGTTCCCAGCGCACCCTCCAATTATGGAATCAGTTTAGGGCCCTGACTTTGTGTGCACCACTTTTTTTGTTCGACTATCTCCCAAACCTTTCAGTTTTGTTTAGGCTAGGTATGGCATGGTGTATAGCTTTACAAATTTAAAAAAATTTTTTATTTAACTTTCAAAATGTCAGCTTTCCAGGCTTCTCATCTTTTTTATTGTTTTAACTTTAAATTTTTGTTTGCAGACAGCAGACTTGACATCAGACATCAGCGCTCAGAGTACTAAATGTTTAAGCAGGCAGTACAAAGTATGTAATGACAAAGGAACGTACGATACCATCAGTTTGGTGCAAGAGAATGCCGACAAGGGCAGGTTATCTTACAAGAAAAATGTTAAACAGTTACTGCAAGAAGATGGACTTTTTATTATCACTTCTTGCAACTGGACCAAGGATCAGCTACTATTTTTCTTTGAAACAGGTATAAATTATTTTTAATTAACGAAGGCTGAATTTTTAAAAATATCCAATCAGGTGTAGACACAGCTTTTAAAGAAAGTCGGGTGGAATTTGTTAGGTTTCCCATACAAACTATTTAAATTATATGGGGAACCTAAATATAAAGGGTTAAAAAAAAGTAACGTATTTTTGTTGGGCTGGGAAACTTGTGGCGTATAAAAATGAAGTCTCCACATAAAACTATTAGTCCCTCATTGTTAGCAGAAACCACGCGACTCGAGATAAGAAACAAGAAAAAGGTTTAAACAAAATGGCAAGTCCACACAATGTTGTTTCTAGTCTGTTTTAGGAAAATAAAAAAAGAATTCAAAAAAGCTAAAATTTTGTGTTTTATGTATTTTCAATTATTTCTTTTCTTCAGATTTTGAACTTTTTGACGAAATTAAAACACTGTCCTTCCAGTTTGGTGGAAAGGTGGGAAATACGGTGACATCATTAATTTTCAAAAAGAAATCTTGACAAATGGATTTTGTAGAACCTCTACAAAAATAAAATGACTATCAAGGTTGTCAATTTTTACTTCACATGGCTTTTGTCATTCTTGTTTAAAATATATAACATAACCAGGACAGGTGTTGTAAACAATGTACACAACACATAAAATGTTTTGGATTACATCGGGGGAAGGGGCAGAACACACATGTATTTTTAAAAAAAAAATTTGTCCTTGGCAAAAACACCGTCAATTTGTGGGCGATGGGTTGGTGAAAGAATTATAATTACCTTGGTACTGGGTCTGATCACTGGCAATAAAAATATGTGGTGCGGGTCATTCTGATATCAAATCCATGTGTATATTAACCTTGGTAGGGCGTCATGAACATATTTTATAAAAGTAGAAAATACATTAAAAAAATTATATAGGTGGTACACTAAAAAATTCAAATCGTTCAGTCCCCCCCCCCAGTATAAATTTAACTGGAACAGCCCTTAGTTAATTTCTGCCCTACAAATTCTTTTATATGCTTTTGAGGGCTCCTTGGTCATATAAATAATCACAAAGTCTTCCCAATTTTAGTGTTGAAAAATAAAAGTAGAAAATCTTCATGGTTTTCAGAATGCAGAACAGAAGTACATGTATTTAAAAATAACTACCTCCCTACTAGGGTCAAGCTTTCTGGTACCTTGAACACTTCTGTTATAATTTTGTGATATAAAATGATAGCAGTATGAAAAAATAACAAAATATGTCACCACAAAACAACATTTATTCAACAACAGACGAAATCGTACCACTGTTTTTCGACATCCCTGGGCTAACCTTCACTGACCTGCGAGAACTTGTTAATAAACTTGTTATAATATGTATGATAACCAACATCCACAAATACACATTACCATAAGATTATTAATATTAAACTCCACAATAGCTGGAAATGCTGGTGTATTTGCAAACTTTGTCATTACTCTCACACAGTACAATAAACTTGGGCAAAAATATTGCAAGAGATTGTTCAACATTGTCAATATAAGATCCGGCTGCTACAGGGACAAAAAACATCAAGACAAGCTAAAAATATCCCATAATTAAAGTCTGACCAAGCTGTAATGAATTTGGGTAATTGAAGATAAAAGTTTCATTGTAGATTATGAATTTTTTTTTTAAAGAAAATGTTGAGTATAATTTTAAAGGTTTTTTTTTTTTGTACTTCTCTATTATTACATTGTAATATGAATTTGTTTTCTTTTAACACCTCCAAAAAAGCACATTGATTTATTAACCATCAGCTATTAGATGTCAAATATTGATAATTTTGGCACGTAGTCAAGTGTGAGCCAGACTTCAATGGGTTTATAACCCATCTTCAGTTTGAGAGTCCAATATCTACCACCAATATGAATGTCCAGAAATGCAATTATCATAATTATAGCCGAGTGACTTGTAATTTGTTTTATGTTATGTGAAATCTATAATGTTAACAGTTTTCATCCACTTCAGGTTGTCATGTCACTTGTCTTTCGTTAGTACAAGAATCTATTAATTATCCTCGATGTAAAATAATTACGTATTATGCCATTAAGTAAAATGGAAAACAAAACATGTCTAGTGGATTTCTGAAGGAGTACCACCAAAAATTTGAAGTTAATGTCTCGGGCACAGTGGAATCGGATTCAAGCATAACCTCATACCCAAAAAGTTTGTTTTATTTAATGCCTCTAAAGCACACTGATTTTTATCTTATCATTGGCTACTGGATGTCAATCATATGATCATTCTGACATTTATTTAGAGAAAAGCACTGCCACCACATAGGCAACTCTTTCTGATAAGCAACAAGGGGTCTTTTATATGCACCGTCCCATAGACAGGACAGCAACCTCATACTCACTCAAGTGTTTCATGGCAAGATCTGTAGTCATTTATATTGGATGGCCAAAAGCCATCAATTTCATTAAACTTCATTTGAAAGCTAGATCCACCTGTCCAGTTTTAATTTTAATTTCATTTAATTTCTTTTACATGTAGTTTGCTTTGATGGATCAATATTCTTTATCTGATAATAATGGCTACCAAACATTGTGCCTGGGCCATTCCTTCAACACACCAAATGGTCTATCAAGTAGAGATTATATTATTTGAAACAAGAATCAGTTTTTTTTTAAGGCAATATTTTAAAGTGTAGGTAAATACTTTCATCATTGGAATACAGTTTTTTTTTGGTATATTTATTGACACATCTAGAGCATATTATCTATTAATCATCAGCTATTGGATGTCAAACATTTGGAAATTATGACACAGTCAAGTGTTAGCCATCTTCAGCTTGAGAGTTCTACATCCTACCACTGGATCACTGAATACATTTTCAATAATTTCTCCATTCTTCAAACATTTTAAGCAATATATTGTTACTCTTTTCTTATCAGTCTGTGACCAATTTATATGTTTGTGTGTGAAGCCTTTAAGTACGTCACACAGCCCAGTAGCCTATGCTTTACACAGAATATTTTCTCACTCCTTGAAAGATCATGCGTGATACACTGCCCTTGAACATTCACTACAACTTGGTCAAACAATTTACCAATATGAATGTTTACACACAATTTATTATTAATCAAGATCTAACTAGATTAAGCTTTTCAAAAGATACATGCTTACAAGTCAGCCGCGTATATCCGCAAACAGTACAGCCAAGACAGTACGTCAATCAGCCAAACGCTTTGCAGATATATTTGGTTTTGTTTCAGTAAATTCACAGATGTATACTTTACTATGATTAATTAGTCCTTAATACGTATATAACCTATAAGTACTTCAATAATACAATGCAAAAATTACCTGGATAAGACATATACACAATGCAGAGCAGTATTATCTGAGGAAAAGTCAAAAATGTTTACAAAACAAACGGATTTATACTAAAAGTAAAACGGCTGCTTCAGAATTCAGCAGTGACTACTCCATTTCTTTTTGTTAACTCTGAGGTTATGGGAGGATGTTCATAAATGAAGTGTTTTCATAAAACTTGCTAAGTCCATAATTTGGATAAACGCAATAACCACAAATTGTATTTTTGACATACTGTTACCTATTGGTACAACAATTTTCAAATACTTAGTTTTTCGACCCCTGCAATTAATAAAATGTCTATGGCAAAATAAATGCTGTGGAGAAATAGTGTTCACAACATTTTCAGCGTAAAGTATACTTTATTTTTAACAAGAAAAAATACACCTTGACAAAACCCCCATTAATTCCCTGCAAAAAAAGTGCCACGGTGAATGAAAAACTCCATAACATGGCCGATTGCTGCGGGCAGTTTCAGTGGTTGGCTTTTAAAACCTGTGTTCTTATGCAGACTAGGAATTTGAAATAGTTTTCTCAAATCAATGCCACCTATTTAGAAAGATTTGTGAAAACACTTGAAATGTTAGCATTTACTTATTCAGGGTACAAAATGGGTTACAAAAATTGCAACACAATGTTTGGTTCCTATCTTTCACTGCCACAATTTATGTCTAAAAACCTCAGTTTTGGCATTACAAAATGCAGTCTGCTATTTATATGAAACTAGGTATGAAATGCCACATGATTCAGTACAGCCAGTTCAAAAAGTGTATCATTGGAGGGAAGAGAGGTTAAGGCCTGCTTACAAATTTCCATTCGCTATTAAAAAAAAAATCTGATCAATCACATGATCTGTTAGCATGTGTGCCGTCCCTGACCAATTTTGTTTTGAGAATATTTAAAAATTCTGGCAAGTAATTATTACAGAGTATCTCTTTTAAACACCAAAACAGATTTTTTTCTTTCATGTTTTGACTAGAAAAAAAGGAGTTCTGAAACTGTACAAACAGAAGAATTTTCAACAGATGTTAACATAGAAATGGGGTGTCATCACGTCTGAATTTCAAAATGGGGACTAACCTATTTTAGGGTTCCCACTTTTGGCAAAATCCCTGAATATAGCGTTCAACTTTTTCAGCCAATCAAGAATATTTCATAGAATATTTTAAAGGGATTGAAATAATGCTTATCTACAAATTAAGTGACAGATTTATGTATGGTATAATTGTTTTCTTTTTTATTGAAATAGTAAACTACAGAAGATAACCAAAGTATACTACCATAGTCAAATTTCAAAATTTATTACACTATTCTTATTTTTAACATCCAAAACAGTTTCAATTTAAAAACAATTGCATTAGAAATGAATATTTTAAAACAAAAACATCTTTCAATATAATATTCCATTATTCTATGTTTATGCAAATGACGGACAAAAACTAAGAAGAAAAATAAATCTTGCAAAAATAGAACCTCAAAACTGTGTGCATGCATACAACAAAATATTTCAATAAAAAAAAGTGAAAAAGTGTAATATAATATTTATTCATTTACTAAAGTATCCTGGAAAAATTTCAAGATTTAGTTTTTGTAAAAATAAACAAAAGAGGTTCATCTTGTGTCATTATGTAAGTGGGAACCCATTTAAAAGGTCAATATAAAAACTGTAGTATTTCAAAACCAACTAAAATTTGTAGAAATTCAGACAGTACAGGAAGTAAACTGAAATTTGTATTATCGGTAATCTTTAAAATATAGAATTCTGCTTAAATATATATATATTTAATATTTTAATAACTGAAAACTTCCAATATAATTATTTCTTTAATTTAATTTTTTGTCAAGATACGAATATTCAAAGTGCCGACATAAACATTACAAAACTGCTGGTTTTTATTTCAAAAAAGGGAAAATGTACATATCTTAATCAAATATGATAGATTAAAGTTTTAAACGCAAAGGTTACTTTTCATAATTAGAGAGACAAAAGTAAAAATTCATTCAATAATTCCCAAATTAATACTATCATTTGTAATTCAATTTGATAATAAAAGAAAAATAGATAATCAAGCCAAAAAATACAAACACAATGCTAAACATGCATTTAGAACAGAATTCGTTATCTTATTTTAAATTTTTTAAACTCCAAGCGACTCCAAATATGTGCAAAATGCACTTTGAACCGAATTCTTATTCTTTTTACGCCTAAACTGGACTCTTCAAAAACGTGCAAATTTGTTTCTGCAAAATTGTTTTCAATTAAAACATTCATGAGAAAAAGCAAGCATAGATATATGAAAGATCAAAACTCACACAAAATATCAAGAATTATATTCAATAAATGATAAAAGGGTGGCATGGAAATAGATTCTTGCAAACTGCAACACAGAAAATAAGACCAATCACATAAGATTGAATCAACCTTCTTATTAGTATTTTTTGTTATAAATCAAGTTGTGCAGATATTAATAATTTTAAAATCCAATTTAAATCTTGGAACATTATTCACTTATTTGATTATGATAGTTAAGATGGTGCAAAAATATATCCGATTTCCATGCCACATAACAAATATAAGAGTTCTTTTTCCAAAATACATGAATTATGAAATTCTGTGCTAGTAGTTACAAAAATCTTACAGAAATTATTCTCAAAAGATACATTTTCTCCTACCACTACATAGGGCTCCAACTGAACAACAAATACAAAACTAAAGGTTGCTTTAATATTAATAAGATATTTTACTTTTAATTCTTCTAAACAAATCTGAGCCATCTTTTTGAATGCTCTCCTAACAGCTACATAATCAATCTCTGAAGTTATCCATGAGAAAGAAAAAAAATTCTATAAATTATTTTCATTTAAAAAGCAAAATCATACCTAATTAGCAATTTAAAGAAAATAGCATTCAACATATGATCAATAAGCTTAATGTGTCAAACCATATCAAAAGCAAATAACTGTTCCGTGTTCTGGTTTTTAACATTAATAAATGATAAGAGCTTTTTGCCGTTTATGAGCTCAATAAAATACTTTTCCAGCTGTTCACTTGGAGCCTATCTCTACAAAGTTTATACAGCTAAAATATGGTGATCTGATATGGGGTGTGAGTCTTCCAGAGTTGGCATAGAAAAATTAATAATCACCCCAGTGTTATATGACCTTCACCATTTGTGATGTTTTTTTCCTATACAATAGATTTTGGAGAAATCAAAGGCTATTTCCATCACAAGAAAACAGCAGAAAAAAAAACAAGTTGAATAATAGAATCAATTAATTACAATGTTATACTTACAAAAAGGACCTATACTTGGTTAAAATATTATATAATTAGGCTTGTATTCTCCATTAAAGTTTCATAATGGGTCAAACTACCTAACTTATGCAAGTCTTTGTCAATGTTTAGACAACAATCCTAAGTTTTTCTTTTTTATTCAACACTTAGATGCATTCTTATGCAAATTTTCTCTGAATACTTCTCTTAAAGATCAATTTTATTCACTGCATATTCTTAATTTTATTCAGAGAATAATCCACAGGTTGTTCATCTCAAACCCAAAAAGCTTTTACGAATTCTTATAGCTCGACCAATAAACATGGTCATTCTGGGTTTTTTTCAAACATTTCATTCTTAATTTTTATTAACATTCAGTTTAAACTGTCACATCACTTATTTTAAATACATCATCTTTCAACATAATACATGTCGATACTATTATTAACGCCCTTTCATAAGCCGCCGCCACATCCTTGAAAATTTACCGTATACACTGCCTACCAGATGAAATTGCTTTTATGCACAAATCACATTAACCTCTTTATGGGGAAATGTAGCTTGTTTCTATCTTAAAATACCATTAAGTTTCACTCCTCTAAATGTATTTTTGGTTGCCATATTTCCCACACCTTTACCCATAACGGTATACGCATCATCATAACCCAGTCAAGCTCAGTGCATAATCTTAATAAAACATCAATACAAGTTCAAGAACAAGCAGATAAAATTATAAAGACATCAAATCTTTCCACAGTCCATGAAAAGTTTGTTTTAGTTAACGATGCCTCTAGGGAACATTGATTTTTATCTTATTGGCTATTGGACATCAAATCCACAGTCCATGAAGACGTGTCGCCATGTGGAGCATACTTTAACAATTTGATGGACCCACATTAAAGTATCATCTCTCCAACCACAATTTTTGGTGTAACAGAATTTACATTTCCAATCTATGACCTATAAAGCTAGAGGAATATAAACTACTATCCACTTTCTAACTTGTAACACCATATACAATATTCACAATCTAATATCTACAATATAAGAATCCATTTTTTTCTGCCTGTGTGTGTTCTTTATTTTGCAATTGCTCATTACACAATAAATTCTTTTTAAGCCCGTTGCTTGACTGGGTCAGGATCCGGTGTTGATGCTTTAATTTTTACAACACTATCAAAATACATAGGTAATTCAAAATATGGTTTAACAAACACTCATTTGCTTAATTCTGAAGAACTGCTGCTTCAGTTCAATAAAATTTGTGATGTTTTATTTGTTTTACATTATATATGTACGCATGTCACTTTTTTTTTTTTGCCTCGACTTTTTTTTTTATGTAAGCTTGCCTGCAAGGGCAAAATGTTTTCCTCAAAACATTTCTGCCGAAGTCACAGATCCATTTCTGGCTCTCCATTAAGTGATCCTGATGGAAAAGATGAATCTCGTGTTAGATACTTTTACTAACCAAAATCACTTTTAAACGTAGTATTAATAATTTTTCTATTTAATTTTTCTTTTAAGGAGATGAACACCACAAAATATATTCAGATGTAAGCATGTAAAGTCTTCTAGATAACAATACAAATATTCTAAATTCTCTTTTTCGGTTAATTTGGTTTTGTTTCTTTTTAAAGTTAATATCTGCATTATTAAATCTTATCTTACAGGAGACATCACTTAGCAATTCTGGAGGTCATAGCTTTGCCCACTCACTCAATCTTACGGTCGTAAGCTCGTGATGAACGCTTTCATCGTTCTGTAATAAACATTGCCTAGATTGTACAAAAACAAATACGAAATGTACAAAAATAATACATTTCTTTGTATAAAAGTGAGTCAAAAATAAATCAACATTGGCCATACGTACATACATACATACATAGAAACCCATCCTGATGCTATTGCAAGTCCGTAAGCGCACTCTCATGGCTCTATGCATGTCCAACAAATGTAAAAGTGTAAATGCATACATTGGGCAAAAAACACCACAAAAAAATCTTTGTTAGCACTGAGGACAGCATGAGGCATGTTAAGTCTTGAAAAAATGCTATAACTGTTAGCACCTCGAGGTATTCCAAGTAACTTGGGGGGGAAAACGTAACGTCTGTTTCCACGAACAAGCTTCTTTCAAACAACTGTTCTCTCACCACAAGGTGCAAAGTGACTGTCAAAGAGTGTGGTGCGATTGCATCACACCTCAGTTTCAAATATCAATTTCATTAGAGAGCTTCACAGGAAGGAAAAGCCGTGGACAAAAACATCCTCCTCCCATTTGGCCACTTGTCCAATTAAAGACAACCACATAAAAAAAGGTCTTGTTACTCCAATTGCTAGGTCCCTTTCACAAGACCTTTTTTTTTAACCACATGAACAACACATCTGTTTTTTTCTGTTTGTAAAGACTGGTTTAGATAAGAATGGTTAGTTTGTTTTTGTTCGTATAACACCAAAACCTCAGCACTTTTCTTGCCAATGAAATTTTCCAATAATTAGCTGGTACACTACAAACGATGGTGTCAATAGTTCTGTGGTAAAGCTGCACTGTGTTGTATATCAGTTCTTTGATCAAAGTCAAATCAAGTTAATATGTACGAGTAGCGACCGTTCAATTAATCAGTATCAGCAGTTCGTTATTAATACAAGTTCACTTCTTACGCACTTCACAAAAAACAACACTAGAATGTTCTGTTCAATTGTGTAACACTCAATATATTTTTAGTTTTCAATTGTAATTGTTAAACAAAACTATACTACTTCCCTTTTGATAGGGATACCAAGATAAAATCTCGAAACAAGTGCATTTATGTAGGGATTAAAATTTGAGGGGCATTAAAGTCACCTAGGTTGGCTGCTATAAATACTAGAAGAATAACAGCAAATACAAATGTACAAGTTCTTTAAGTGCATGACAAACCCACTGATGTAATACCACCTCTGTATTCATGTTTGTTGACTAAAATTATAGGCATCATTATAAATGTTTGTATTCCTAATATTGGCTAAACTAATTTTATATTAAGTTTCACGTTACTAATCTATCATGACTAAGTTTAGTACTACATAAAACTGCAAAAAGGATGCACAAGTAACAGTTCAATCCCCTAATATGGACAAGTAGAAAATATACAACCACCATTTTGGTGGGTCACCTCCTTTTTTTGACTATTTGTTTTCATTATTACTCATTTCATAAATTTTAAATTACTCTAATTATAAAGCAAACATAACTTGCAATTAAAAAAAAGTGAAGTAATTTAATTAAATATTGTGATAAACTAATAAATAAAAAATTCTGACTATCTAGAGAATTTTCTTCAACTAAGTCAGCAGACCAACAAGATTTTTTAATTTAAGCACTTGTCTTTGGCATCCCTATCATAAGTTCAGTAATATATTTAACACCATTGTATCCAAATTTATTTTTATAAATTAAACCAGTTTTTGAAAGGAAAGCCATTTTACTTTAACAACCCCCTGCATTATTTAATCAGTACCATCACAGAGGAAAACCAATTTGCCAACCTGGAATTACAGTTTAACATACCCTACAGAACTTTTTAATCCTAATGTTGCGAATTTTCCTCTACAATTTACATCAAATTAAACAGAATTCAAAAAGATGAGTAATTCTTTATGTCATCATTTTTACTTACTCAAAATGTTTATAATTTACATACCCATGTCAATTTGGCTAAGACGAACAGTTACATATTATATCATGTTGCACTATTGATTTTTGAAAAAAAAGTGACAATTGTTTTCAATACCCCATGTGATGTAAGAATAGATTAAGCCAAAACAATTAGTTAATTTTGAGTTCAGGACGTTTTCGACAGAACATTCTAGGCTGCCATTTTGTATACTTGTTTAAACTGACAGAGCCGAACTGGCTCCCTCGCCAAGGAAGCCCGAATCATGGTCTGAATGATTAATAGCGCCAACTGCAGCTTCATCAGCATCCGAGAAAATCCCGACTTTGCCTTCAGTAACTCGGACATCTTGGCTTACATAAGGAAGTACACTGAAAAGATATTTATAAAAGTGTGGGTCATTTTTAAGGACAGAACTAAGAGCACATTGTTTATTAACCATCTACTATTGTTGTTGTTTAGTTTTTTTAATAGAAATACCTCCACAGCACACATTTTTTTTTGGTTTGTTTTGTTTAATGATACCATTAAAGAGCAATTATTTATTAATCATCAGTTATTGGATGTCAAACATTTGGTTATTTTTACACATAATCAGGTGTAAGCTAGGCTCCAACAGGTTTTGAACCACTGTCATTAGCTTGAGAGACCGACATTCTACCTCTGGACCACCGAGGCTCACCTTAAAGCACAACTATTTATTAATCATCGGTTGCAGGTTATCAAACATTTGATAATTCTGACATTGTCATCATTAAGCAGTAAGGGATCTATTATAAGCACTTTCAAAATGGTAGGACAAAAAACAGCCCTTGATATGCAAGTTGTAGGGCACTGGTTACAAGTGGGAAAAACAATCAGAGAATGAGTCTGAGGCCGTTTGATCCAACGACCAAAGCACCTTGGGCAACTGAGCTAGATCTGACTCCAAAATTATCCAAAGATATTAAAATAATTACCTGGGTGAGGTTTCCACAGTTACTCCTCGTCCTTTAGTAATGGTTGTTTTGAATGTGGTCCGTGGACGACCTGTAGTAACTTTTCCTCTAGGTCTTACTGAGGTAGGTCTTCGAATTGCCCGAATACCTCGTCCACGAGTATACTGCATTGATAATTAAATATTATGAACGTTAATAATAACACTGCAAAGCACCAACTATTGAGTTTCTTAACTACACCAAATCAATTGTTTCTTACTAATGTTATTTTCTACTCTATTTAACTAATTTAAATAACTATTTACTGATGTTATTCAACCACATAATTATTTTTTCATTTGGTACTTTTCATCTATAAAACTAATTATTTTTCCACTTAATTTTTAATAATACAATTATGTTATCTAATTATCGAGATGTTGTTAATTTTAAACATTTTGAAGCCAACCAATCAAAATAGAATCTGTCCATTGCTAACCAATCGAAATAAAGCTTCCAATATATTCTTATGAACATCAATATCTTCACCAGATGGGTATGGTTTGATGACAATCTAATTGGATTTTCATGGTTTTCCTTTACAGGAATATTATGAGAATGAGATTTGCATGAAAAAAGAGCTCTATCATTTTGAAATATCTGACAGTGATAAAGTTAACTGTGTTGGTCATTTTGTCAGCCACTCACATTACAACTTTTAGTGAAAAAACAAATCAATGTTTATGTATATATTGCATAAATTGGGCTAAATTTAATACTAAAACATACACTACAAAAACCTAAATTGTATAAATTGTTTAAACTGTTCATGTTAAATGGTGTGATGGAAACATTTTCTTTAATGTCCAATACAGACCAACATATGACATTTCCAGGCATATTTCTATTTAATTTATTAAATTAAAAAAAAAAAAAAGTACATACTGTAGGTCTAAGTCCTCCACGCAGACTGTACATTGGCGGGACACGACCTCGCATTCCACGAGCAGCCAGGAATCCACGGCTCGGACCCATTCCACGACGTCCCACAGACATCATCTGAGGCATTCCATTGTGTCCAGGTGGTCCACCACGACCCCGATCAGCAGCAGAGTAATTAGGTCCCCAGCTTCCCACAACAACTCCAGCTACCTCCAACTGTCCTCCACGTTGGTCTACCGGAGAGCGACCTATACCAGAAGTTATTCATTATCTTATAACTGGGGTCGAAGTTTTTTGTTTATGACGCCAGTATAGAGCACTTATTTGTTAATCAGAGGAAACATGCTACATTTCCCCACTAGGAGGAAGGTATCTTTTGTATAAACAGCACATACCACAGCCTTTATGTACACCAGAAAAAAACAGACAATCTAGGGGGTTTGATTTTACAACCAAAACTCCTGAGGTGCATGCTCTACAGACTGTGCTAATCCTGCACATATTACTGGGGTTAGACAATTAAATTTGAGCTTTAAGATTATGAGACTTTTATACTGGGTGGGGTTGGATAGGCAAATCCCACCGAACGGGCACTAAATTAGGTGAACAACAGAGGCTTGCAATCTTAATATAATTTCAAAATTTCAGGGGTCTTTCTTTTCATTCACCTACCTAATTAAATCAATAATAAAACAGAGAATAACATAACACAATCAAAAGGGAGCAGACATATGTTGTTTATAGGAGTTATTGTCTTTTAATCAAGTTACTATGACCATTTGATTTGCCATGTAATATTTTTTTATGGGATAACTCTTACCTTACAATCATAAATATCAGAGAAATTATTATACATTTTTAACTCCTACAATGTCATGATTTTAGTCTATTTCTTTTCATCAGTAAATGCTATATATGGTTGACTGACCTCTAAACATAAACTCATGTTCCAAACAAACATTCACATAATCAATAGATTTCATCCAATCAACCTAGTTTTATTAAGTAATGCTTTTCTTTCATTTACAAAAACCTTTGAAAAATAATGACCATGAATGAATGTTTTAAAAGAAAGAATTTGAAAATGTTGCTCACAATTACCCAGAATTCCTCTTCCTCTGCCTGGAGCCTTTGGACCCATTCCAACTGGCCCTGGTGGTCCCCCTCGCCCCCCTCTGACTGGGATGGGGTATGCCATGCGTGCAGCTCCAGCAGGGCGATAGGGCACTCCAGGGTGCACACCGTATGGTCCATATGGGTAATTTGAATACAGAGAGGCTGATGGCAACAGAGGTTTGGCAAATTCTACACTGATGTTTTCCATGATGGCTTGACGCATCCTTTCCACACGCAGGACTTGATCAACCTGTAAAATATTCAGTTTTTAATAATAAAGTTAGTAATGGATAAAAAAAAATCTTAATTTGAATAAATCTGCTTCAAAAGCAAGATAATATTGTAAATAACACTGTGCAGGGATATTCCATGGGGGTTTTACCTATTTATTTTATTTATTACCTCAGTGAGCACTCATAAGAGGAAAATATTTTTCATGTTTTCTCAGTGAGAAATATACATTGGTTTAAAAAAGCATTTCAATGGGTCACTCGGCCGTTATGACAAACAAGCTTGCCTGTATTAAATATGACATCAAACAAGAAAAAGTCAAACGTAACGTCATCCATAACATTACAGGATAGCATTTCCTTAAACCGTTGCACAATTAGAAAGTTTAAATAATAGAATGATTATAATTGTTTTGGATAATAAAAAGAATATCAAATTCGTTACCATTTATTATCAAAAATAATTTTCCTTTCTCACTTGCTAAAGCTAGTGAAAAAGAAAAGTTACTTCACTCGGGGCATAAATTTGATAACAAATGTTGTTTAATATCCTCTATTTATGCTCACTTAATATGTATTTAATATATATATTACTTGCATGAATAATGTCACACACACATCCACCCCTTCTATCAGCATCATTACTGGTTTACATTTGTAATAGATAAAAATTATTTTGGATTAATTAATTAGTAATGTTTGACAAAGAAAATGTAGTTTTTTTTAGACATTCTCAGTTTATAAATCTAATTTAATCTACTTGGTCCTATAATACTAATATCATCTACCAGCTTATTCTAAAAAAAAGAATGTTTTGTCTGGGATTCATAAAGAAGCTACTTTATAAGAATATGTATAATAAACTCACCTGTCCATCGCACATATCAATAAGTGGAGTATTGTTGTTAGCTTTAAGCAGCTTGAAATGGAAGAGTTTTCCGTCAAAGAACAGCCATGGACAGCACATGGTCCAAGGGATGGGGGCACCACACACATCGTTGGCAAATATAGCAGTCTCCACACCCGCCATGAACAGAGCTGCCAGCTGGGCACCACGAGTTTGAATGGTGGGCAGCTGAAATAGGGAAACTGCTTATTACTATCAAAAAAAAAGGGTTTACAATAAATATAAAATGGTTTATTACAAAAAAATATATTTCTTAAAGTAAAAAATGAACCATTTGAAAATGTGTAGCTCAAGCGGTAGTGTGTCTGCCTGTGAAGTGGTCGGTCATCGGATATATCCTATTCAGTAGACCCATTTATAGTTAGGGCTATTTTCCATTTCAAACAATGGTCCATAACTGGTTCATCAAAGTCTGTGGCATATCCTGTACTGTCTATGGGAAAGTGTATATAAAAGACTCTTGCTGCTTATCAGAAAGAGTAGACTATAAGGCTGCAGCAGGTTTCTTCTAAAGAAATATCTCAGAATGACCATATGTATGACGTCCAATAGCCAATAAGATTAAAATGAAAATGTGTGGTTATTTTATGTGTATTGTTACTGTTCACATAAACTGGTGTATCAAAGGCTGTTGTATGTGTTGACCTGTATGAGGAAGGTGCTTATAAAACAAATTTAACAGTAATATCTCATAACCATCAGAAAAAAGTCTTTCCTATCATGTTTCACAATGAGATAAACATGGATGGTGGGGGTTTTGTTACAATTTATGTTTAGTCTCACCTTCAGATCTTGCATGGTTTGTACATCGTGAAGCAAGGGGGATACAGCCATAGCTAGAAAAGCATCAAGTTCCTGTCTTTGAAGCACACGTCCAAATCGCAGTACGTACCTGTTAATCATACAAAGCTTTTGATGTATCAGTCATGTGATACAAGTTGAAATGGGAAAAATATAATAAAATATGTAGTCACAGAAAGAGATAATGAGTTCAGGGTTGTCATTTTGAAACGATTGCCGATGGAAATCATTGGTTAAAACTGATTTCTGATCAGTTGTTTTTGCATCAATCATAAAAAATTGAAATCGAAAATTTTCACCTGCAGTTACAAACAAGGACGTTCAATATTTGTTAAGGCAATTTTGATTGGTTAAAGGCTTAATAATTCACTTCCAGGAGCGGTTCTCCGGGTCAGGAGCAATATAAAATATAACAAGTAGACTAAGGCTGCCCCATATCTATTACTTTCACAATTCAATCTGCTACTACAAAACAAAAACCCTTAAAGTTACAATTTAGTTGCCAATGGTGTTCATAATCGAACTGGATCAAGAAAATTGTGACCATTTTGATTTTCCTTACCCAAGCAATTATCACAATCATGTTCCAAAGATTTTTATAATAACCATGCCAGTAATACAAATGTTAATTTTACTCTATCTGGTAAGTATACCAACCTGAGAACACAACACATGATCAGGAGGTGCTGAGGAATATACTGTGTGTTCAGCATCAAGGGGGAGTCACTCTGCATGCAGGTGAGGAATGCTCTCAGACGTCTGTTCTTGTCGTCTGGCTGCTGACCGAGCCACATGCGCTCAATGCTGGGAGTTTTCCAATCCACTGGCTTGGCTATCACAACTTCAAATACTGGCTTGTTAGTGCCGCGTCGCACCACCCACTCCTTTACTAGGATGTCGAAAGACTTTGGGATATTGTCACCTATAAAGACGAATGAACATGCACTGAAATAAGTGAAGAAATGTCTACAGGTTACGAGGTTTAAACATGTCAATGAAGTCCACAAATGAACTTTATTCACTACTTCATAGAGTTCCACCTAGCATCTGGAAAATGGGAGTCATCATGACCCAAAGGATTTTATTTTGGGTGTCAAGCATTTAAAAATGGGAGTTACATATGACATATTATTTCAATAATTAACTGAAAAACATACATATATTATATCCATTATCCACTCTTCTATATTTAAAATACTTATGGTCATTTCCAGGCTAACAGGGAAAATAGAGTAATTTTTTAAAATTGAATTTCCATCGTATGTGCAATTTTTTCGACAGGAAATAAGTTGTTGTTGCAGGAAAGCAGCTACTTTCGATGGCTACACACTTCATTCATGGAAATCCCACCTTTCAAGTGTATCATATTGTTCATAGGAAATATGTAACGTGAGTCACGCTGATTATGCAAGATCTTGCCTACATTTGGAAAAACATCTATTCACTTTCTATGTTATCTGATGGCCTGTTTAGTTGTTAACGAATTAAAGGTATTAAATCACTCCTGTCATTTATAGTTTGAGGAG
>JAULBS010060927.1:0-22884 GCA_032355785.1 Symmetromphalus regularis | reverse complement strand
CTAATATGTCTATGTCTTAATTAGCCTATGTGACAGTCAATGAAAACCATATGTCAGACACCTAATATGTCTATGTCTTAATTAGCCTATGTGACAGTCAATGAAAACCATATGTCAGACACCTAATATGTCTATGTCCTAATTAGCCTATGTGACAGTCAATGAAAACCATATGTCAGACACCTAATAGCCGCTGAAAAACAATGTGCTGGGGTGTCAGGAGCGGATAAAGCAAGTGATATTTAAATGTGTATTTTGTAAGGGTACGCCCTACATTGTGTGATAATGTAGACATTGGTCTTCCTGTGTAGAAAAACAGGTGCGGGCGCAGGATTTATGAAAGGGGGGTCCAAATGTGGATTTCTGAAAAGGGGTGTGGGTCCGAAAGTGAATAGAAAAGGAGAATTTTTTTTAAATTTTCACTTCCTTCCATTCGGTATCACTCCTGGACAACCCACCCCATCTCCTGGCTGTCGTTAGACAAACATTCCTTTCTTTTCATTACTATGACTAGGTGCAACTGCAAGCGTTTAAGTACTACAATTCATTGCAGCTCCAGATACAAATACTCTTAAATACGATTGTTATTTCAGTAAAAAGAAACTCTTGGTGTGTTTCTGTCTTTGCTGTGGTAATGATGTGATATACAGATAATAAAGTTTCAACGAAGAATGCACTCAATTGCAGGAACGTACTGTTATTACTATTATCTCGTGAGCCTGTAGTAAAATCCTTTTGTCAGCAGATGAGGAATGTGTAACGCTAGATGTTTTCAATAAATATTTGTGTTTTATAGATGTCACAGCCGCCTCCTTACGCAGCCCAGGATTACAAGACTCCTGGAGGATCAAACCAGTATCCTGCGTCACCGCCCCAGCCTTCGCCCTACCCACCGCCCCAAGGAGTGGCACAGCCACCACCACAGGGAGCGGCGTACCCACCATCGCAGACTGGTTACGCTAACCCCAATTACGGAGTTCCGCCTGTAGTAAGACTCCTTTACGTCTTTCTTTCTAGGGAGCGGGATGTAGCTCAAATGGTAGCGTGTCTGCTTGTGAACCGGTCGGTCACCGGATTGATCCTTCTCAGTGGACCCGTTGCAGTTTGGGCTATTTTCCGTTCTAATCAGTGGCCCATAACTGGTTCATCAATGACCATGATATGTGCTGTCCTGTCTGTGGGACGGTGCGTTTAAAAGACCCCTAGCTGCTTATCGGAACGAGTAACCTATGTGGCGATAATGGGTTTCCACTAAAGACATATGTCAGAATGACCATATGATTGACGTCTGTGAACCGGTCGGTCACCGGATCGATCCTTCTCAGTGGACCCGTTGCAGTTTGGGCTATTTCCCGTTCTAACCAGTGGCCCATAACTGGTTCATCAAAGGCCATGGTATGTGCTGTCCTGTCTGTGGGACAGTGCGTTTAAAAAGCTGCTTATCGGAAAGAGTAACCTATGTGGCGATAATGGGTTTCCTCTAAAGACATATGTCAGAATGACCATATGATTGACGTCCAATAGCCGATGATAAGATAAAAAATCAATGTGCTAAAGAGGCGTCATTAAATAAAACAAACAAACTTTGTATCGGAGGAAATCTCCTACATTTTACCATAAGTTGCAAGAGATCTTGTACATAGCACCATGCCACATACATTACAGCACTTACCACGGCCTTTGATATACAATCGTGGTGCACTGGTTGGAACGGTGGAAAAATAACCAGAGCTGATATTTGTCATACATTAGTATCACACTGTATAAATTGTATAAACTAAAGCAAGAATTAAAACAAAAAATTGTTTTAGTAAAATAGTTTTGAACAAGATCACACTACAACTTTCAAGAACATTTGGTTTCATCACTGATTTTTTTTTCAGTGATTCGTGAGTACAGGGGGTCACGATTTTGCCAATGCATTTCTTGTACTCTGCACTGTGCAACGATACAGTTTTAATAACTGTTAGTAAAGTATTAAAAATTGTTCTAATGAATGTCTACAGAAGCCAGCAAAACTGTGGGTCTAAATTTATTAACAAGACTGAAAAACAAAGGATCGTGTTTAATGAGCATCTGCTTGGTGTCACATTCAATTATTTGTAAAACCTGATTCACAAAGGAAACCAAGTACCGTCATACACACTATATCCAATTAGTAGAAAGGTATATTTTATGCATTTTCTGACAGCTTGGAAGCAAGTACCACAACCTTCATTACACCAATCGTGAATCACTGGATGAAACAAGAAATATCCCAATAGGTTCAATGAAGGGGGTCGATCATATAACCCATCCCACCTCACACGGCCGTTCTACCTCTAAAATTGTAGATAAATGTTTATTGATCACTATTGTGAAACAGTGATATCACCATGTGTTCGTAAAAAGCAATTATTATCTACTATACTATAGAAACTATGTTACTGACGTTTTAAAGCAACTATTATTTGTTAGAGAAAGTTCGTTACTGGTGTTTTAATGCAAGAACTCCTTCATCGACAGTAGGCAGGTTGAACTTCTTCATGTATCTGTAGATGTCCTTGTGGTTGTTTTTAATGTTCGTTTCTGTACTTCCATTAGGGATGGTTGCATACTTAAATGGTGGTTGCATGGCTGTCGGATTTTTCAGCTTTAAATCAAAATAAAAAATTGTAGTGAAGAGAATATATAAGTTAATGCTCAACAAAAGTTAAAAGATAAATATGTCACAATAAACAGAGAAAATAAT
Organism: Symmetromphalus regularis; assembly: GCA_032355785.1. Lineage (NCBI taxonomy): Eukaryota > Metazoa > Mollusca > Gastropoda > Neomphalida > Neomphalidae > Symmetromphalus > Symmetromphalus regularis. The sequence continues at coordinate 20,153 of JAULBS010060927.1, read as the reverse complement.
AGATAGATAATAAATACATGTTATAATCAATCGATTTTGAAAAGTGAAATTCAAATTTGTTTAAATTACTGTTATTGCTTATTGACTTAATAACACTGATACATTTGATCACAAATGAATCAAGAAATGTTTCAGAATTGATTAGTTAGGCACTTCTAACGAAACGGGTCTGACGAAACACCGAAAAGGACCGACGAAACACCGAAATGGACCACAATGTTATTTTGTAACCAATTTACAGAACATTTTTAAGAAGTTGTAATATCCCATTCTTCGTGTCTTTTGTAAAAAAAATCTTTAGTAAACGATATTAAAAGACTGGGATATTACAACTTTTGGAAAATGTTCTGTAAATTGTTTACAGGATAAAATTGTGGTACATTTCGGTCAATATCGGTATTCATCGGTCTTTCGTCGGACCGTAACAAAACAAATCCAGCCACTTTAAAAACTGCTAAGTCGTACTCGCCAATCCCCAATTCCTGAAAGATCAAAGTACTGTTCCTTGGTGATCATGAACGCGGCCAAGTTGGCGGTGTAACTTGCGAGGAAGACCAGCGCGAACAGGGCCCACAGACTGCCCATGAAGCGACTCGCAATGCCCCTCGGTGTGTCCGTGGACACCGCGGCACCAAACAGCATTGCCCATATCAACCAGAACGAGCGAAACAAGGAAAACTTGTGTTCTGTGGATGAAAAAAAGGAAGAAAATTAATATTTGGAATTTAAAGATACGTTTAGTATATTTGTATACAACATTTATTTATTAATTTATTTATTTATTTACAAATGTTTAGATATCAAACAGAAACATATTATGTTTACTTTAATATATAATAATGAAACATTAATATTTAAGAGTAGAGATACAACACTTTGGGAGTCAAAACTTAGGCTAACTGTATTGATTTTAAATAACACGTTTCTGAAGTTATAAACATGATTAAAATGACTCACGTATAACGTTTAATAGGTTTTTTGTCTATTAATGCTAAACTATGTGGAAGTTGAACGTATTACAAGTTTCATATGGTCATATTTCGGAATGTGTTAATGTCTATCAATCTCAGTTTCATTTTAGACCCACATATCCCAAATGCTCCCTCGCCATCATACCCTTTCAATTAAAATCTGTCTTTCTGCATTACCGAGTTTAAAAAATCCCCAAAACAGTTTAACTAGACATTTTATTTTATTTGTGACAAATCAAAACAGGACAGTTGATTATTATCAAGTTCAAAACCGTATATGTGTAAGAGACAAAGGCCAGAAGAAGTATAGGAAAATTCGAGAAGTACTTTCAAATTAGTGATGACAGCAGATTTTCGTCAATGCAAACCGAAATTTTAACAGCATCTGATTGTCTAATCAACACATATTTAATTCCATTGCAACACTGTCATAACGAATGACAAAACACAAATAAAAACAATTAACCAACATTATAATGCACACATTATGTTCATACTAAACAAGTGTCAAAAAATAAAGATCGAAATACACTGTATAATTATTGGAAAAATAAAGATGGAAATACACTATATAATAAGTATTGGAAAGAGTAACATATCCAGGAGAAAGTGCCACAGTATTTTGAAGCACAGAGTACATTAGGCCACACACAACAACCGTGCAATACGTTAGGAAAGATGGCCACAAACCACCACAGCTTGGAAAGAACATATCGTGCATATGATTTCTGAGGTTTTAATCATTAGTTCAGAATATAATTATTACTTATATAATCATATATTTCCGTGGTACCTCTCTTGTACTTAACAATAGTCATTAAAATAACTGTTTAATTTTACTAATTTATTATTTGCGAAAGGTAAGCCAGAGAGCATAATTTAATTAAATAAATACGCAGTTCCTATGATTACACCATTAGCTATTTTGAGAACCATTTTTATTTTTCTATCATTCGCTACGTCTATTTTTGTATTTTGTAAATGTTTTTGTGAATAAACTACCTATTACGCATATGTTGGAGGTAATCTATTTTGAATGTGGTCGTAAATGGTTCCTGTGTAATCAATATTCTCTGTAATGTGTTTGTTTTGTTTGCGTCCAGCTTTCGTTAGTCTTCAAAATAGCCAATGGAAATTAGATATATCAGTCACATTCTGATATAATGATAATAGGCAACAACAATGTCCATATGTAGCGAGGTTTACGAGAGCAGGAATACGTTTAGAACGTGGTTTTGCAGAGAACCGTGAGAGAGATAACCTCATATCTAGCGAGGTTTACAAGAGGAGGAATACGTTTAGAACGTGGTTTTGCAGAGAACCATGAGAGAAATAACCTCATGTCGAGATGGATACGATAATGAAAAAATACGTGACAATACAGATACGGTCACCACATTTTAATAGCTGCATCATAAATTCAGTTTATTCTTGCATTAAAGGTACATTTTAAATATATATAATCAGCCATCGGAATTCAGATCATCTTGCAATGGTTATTTAGTTCGTATAATAATAAAGTAAATATCCGATAATGATAAAAATGCCGTCGTGGATCAATTTTGCAACATTTTTGCGACGGCTCTGCTGATGGCTGGATCATGTATAATTTATGTTATGAGAAAATTATATCTGAAAGGAAAACATTAATTTTTTTTAAATGATCAAAGGTCATCAGCCTAATTGACCTCCATGCTTAAAGATGATAGGTTATTACATGTTCTACGGAATTCACTTCCCCAGCTATACTTTATTAGGCGGATCATTTGAAAAATCATCGTACAATGTTTTTGTTAACGAACGGTACGGTCTAATACTGATTATTTGTAAGAATATGACAGAGCTTTAATTCAAAAAACAATGTGTGGATGTTAATTTTCCTACTATCGAAAATATTCATTTTACAGTCTCGGCAGAGTTCGTTAAAAACTGGAATAGGTTGCTGAGAACAATATCTGTTTTTTTAATTAAAGAACGAAATGACCAGAAATATTATTGTTCACTTCATTACAAATCAGTAAAGTCTGTAATAGTTTGACTTAGCCTAACACATACGAAATGAACAACAATAACAAAAAAACATTATAGTTCGACAAAGTCCGTAATAAATTGTAATTGTTTGATCTAATTTAGATAGAAAGTAAACAAAAAGATCGTTCAAACTCGGCAAAGTCCGTATAAATTGTAATAGTCTGACCTAATTTAGATAAGACGTCAACAAAAAGATCGTTATGGCTCGGCAAATTCCGTTATATATCGGAATATGTTGCCAAGAATAAGATGAAGTGTAATGTTTTGTGATTTTATTTGAGTATTTCTGTGAAGTGCGTGTTCCTGCTCTACTGATACCACTTAGTTTCAGGATTTACCTCAGTTACCTCTCAAAGTGGTCTTTCCTTGGTTCAGACCGTACGGACTCAGCCACTCAAATATGAAAATTGAGGTCCCAGTAGCGTGTACACTAAACACCAATATTAAGCACCACGACGGATAGTCATAGGGCTCTGAAAGCCAATGAAAACACATGAAAAGTAAAGGTTGAAATAATAACCCAAATAACACAGAAACCAGGAGCAGATACAAATAATTTGGCATTTTAATTTTTTTGTTTCGAACGCGCTCAAACAGTATGAATTAGTAATGGAATTTGCAATTGTAGCTTCTATTTCACGAACCGCTAAATGTGTTGAGAATTTTAGTTAGTAAGGACAAAAGTGATATCTCTTTCAAAACTGTATCTCTCTTCAAGACAATAAAATGAATGTACAGCAAAATAGTGAGGCCTGTATGTTTGTTAAAACTTCAGTTTTCTTCGAATGATTATACCAAGCAATTAGTCATGTTCACCAAATATAACATGCTTTGTTTTATATGATTAAACCATATAAAAAATATTGATACTATAAAATATGTTTGTATCACATTTTGTGAATAGTCTAATCGTGCAGAGAACTGTCCAAGTGTGCCTCTGTGGTCCATTGGTAAGACGTCCGACTCTCAAGCTGAATACAGTGGTTCAAAACCCGTTTGAGGCTGGCTCACTTTTGAATAGGTGTCAAAATTACCAAATGTCTGACATCCAATAGCTTATGATTAATAAATAAATGCGCTCTAGTGATGTAGCTAAAAAAAAAAGAACTGTCCAACTAATCAGCTGATGTCAAGAAAGAAACAAAAATTATGTTTTCGTATTCAAAACCTTATATCGCTACAATAGTCCAAAGGATAGGATAACAAACCCAGTGAAACAATGAACTTCATGATCATCCACTGAAGGTTCAAGCATGCTCCACTTGAGTGTTAGCTACATCTTTAGAGGAAAGGTTTCAAAATTAATATCGAGGTCAGGGATGGAGTGTATTTTTATAGTGTACATATAAGAAGAACAAGCTAATTCGTGGCGATTCATACTGTTTGTTTGAGTACCACATGATATATAGATTTGGATCAGCTCCTGGGGAAACACCAGTTACAGTAGTCAGCATAAAACGTGAGATAATAAAAATGTAAAAAGAAGTGCAGATACGGACGTAGTTTCCACGGCAACATGAAGCTGCATCACATGTAGATGAGGTAAACGAGGTAGATAACGTAGCAACACTTCAGAAAATATATGGCTCAATATCGTATGTCTGTCACATAATTATATATAAAAACTAATTATTTTTTTGTTTATCTATACTCTTATGAAAAAGTTATAAAAGACCCCTTGCTGCTAATCGAAAAGAATAACCTCAGTGAAAGTAGAATGGTTCTTCAATTTTAAATTCCAATGTTTGATGCCTTTCACACTCCGATTAAAACAACTGTTATATTGTTAAACATTTCATTCTATGATGGTTGGTATATGGAATATGTATAGGCAAAATGATTTTATAATACCTTCTAGGCCATAATTATATTTGACACAATACTAATTAAAAATTTTTTTACCACAATGGATATCTTTAAACAACCATTATTTCCTCAACGTATCGTAATGACTGGTGTACAAATGTCAGGGCATAAAATCCTATTACAACTGTGTTAATTGTTATCCACATATCTACACGTGTTATTGCGCATCATATCCGTGGCTAAAACGTCCATAGCTTGAAACCCTGTTACCTGAAGGGGGCACAGCTCCCCTGTCGAGTCCACTCGGACTAAACCATTCAAAGAAGTATACAGCCACCGCCACGGCTTGCATACACATTAGAAGTATAAAAAGCCATGACATATAGTCAAACGGTTCTGAAATATAACCACAATATCTTGCCATATTTTAGCGAAAGGAGTCATTTCTTTTAAAGGGAAAGTTGAAAATAAAATAAAATATACATGGCTGTTACATAAATAAATATGAATGGTAAATTAACATGTCTAAAAATAGAATATCACTGTTCTTTTTCTTCTGATAAATATACATATATATGTGCAAGGATAATAGAACATTGTTTCAGTAAGGAATAATGTTTTGTAGTTAGTAGCTGTTTTTGACAGGTTTTTGTTTATAATTTTATTTTATTTATTTTTTACCAATGTAATCAGTATTTATATTATAAGAAAAGTGTTATGAATTAAAATATTTATTTTTATATGTTGCTTATATTCTGTAGCGAATGTTTAAAGGTACATCATAGGGTGTCCGATAATTTATCCCTTTTTTTAATAATAAACCACACAAATACAACCATACTCTTACGAAAAATATGTTTCTGCCATAAAGTTCTTCTAACTTTTAATTTTTCTAATTTATGAACACAGCCACATTAACAAGTTTGATTTTTAAATTATTTCAAAACATTAAACTTAAGCACACTGTAATGAAGACAAGCTGTGTAGAGAATCGTGCACTATAATATAATATTTCCCTATTTTGTACTAATGACAATTTTGACTGTTGTAGAAATCGCTATATGCATAATGTACACAATTAGCGGGACCTCATTATCAAATTCCAAAATGGCCGTTGCCGATATTTTCAAAGTGAGCCACAGTACAGTAGTCCTTTGACAATGTTTCAAAACTCGTTGATGGCCGGCTCCAACTTTGACTGCATATTAAATTTACCAAATGTTTGACATCCAATAACAGATGATTAATAGATTAATATACTCTAGTGGTGTAGTTAAATTTAAAATAAATAAAAAAAATTAAATTTAAGAACAAAAGATATTTTAAATCCCAGACCCAATGGCTGTCCTCAAATTGTCTTGATAGCAAATCATATTTAGAAAGTATGTTGTATTGCGAAAACATTTTAAATTATTGGAAACCCAATATACGTTTAAAAAACAATTGTTTGCTGTTCTGACGAACTATGCTATTTCAACATTCATGTAACTGAAGAAGGTCATAGTATTATGCTAACAGCATGTTTCTTTAGTTGGACCTGTGACAAAACATTTAAAAATGGATAAAGATAAGCAAACCTTTTGGAGTGGCCTTCCAGTGAACCTATAAAATATGTCTTACATTCAAATTTAAATATATACTGAAACACTAGGAAAACGCAAACATTTTCTTGATGGGTTTTAAAAGAAGAAACTTTCAAAACGTCTCGCCCAATATAAAGTAAAGAAAAATGTTCGTTTTCATAGTTTTTCAGTTTATTAACATATTACAGGACTGTGGGAATGACAGATTTCGCTATATTTCACCAGAAAGAAGAAATTGTGTGTACATGTATATACAATTTGATTAATCCATTTATGGGTTACTTAGTTTTAACTATATATATATTAAATTTTTGTATAACCCATTCACAAAATATATTATTTTATCTGATAATTATTCAGTTATTGGTCAGTTTCGTGGTTTAATGGCAAATGTTTTTAGTAAATAGTCAACTGATACTGAACATAAACTGACTCCTGGTAAATGATGTCGTATCTTTATCACGAACAAAAAACAGCGAATCACTAATGAACGAAAAGGATATTTCTCGCATTTTTGACATATGATAATGAATCACTGTCCAAAGAGTGTTATTTTACTGATTGATAACATTCATCAAAGGCACAACTTTGTTATTTAAAAAAAAGGTAAAATCTTAAGTACAAGGTAAAATATAGTACTGTGTCAGACATCATTTCAGTCAGTTCTGAGTTGAAATAATAATAATAAAAATGTGGTAAAATGCATTACCAAGAAAAGCCGTGGGCGATATAGCCCCTTCTCTGATGGAAACGATGATGGTGATTCCTGTTTCTAAATAGGGCACAGAGAAATCTACTGCTGTGTTCCTCTCGGGCGTTATTTTCAGTGACGTCATCACCATGTCTGCCTTTCTGTCAATTAGCACCTGAACTAAGCCGTTCCACTGTTTTGTGAGCTGCAATAATACATTCAACGGCAATCTTATCATTGGAATTTCGTGTCCAATTGAATATAACCTTTTCAGACGTTAAAAGCATTGTCCCACGGAATTTAAAGTGGCTTTGTGGTCAAGATCAAAACTCCTCGTGGGGCGAAATAAATTGGTACGAACTGTTTTTGAAGCTACACAAATATTCAAAAGTTTTAAAATAACGGCTAACGGGAGAATACCCGTCACGTGACCCGAAATATATATGTCACACCTTCAACGGAAAATAACAGTTTTTTGTTTTGCGATTTATTTGTCCGTGAGCATAATTCATTATTATTTTTAAAATATTGATAATAAGCGAGATGCGGTGGTTATATACGTAGTTGAATGAAGTATTTCTTTGGACAAATCAAATGTTTATATTTGAAATTAATTCTTTGTTTGCAAATTAATTAGGTCAAGGGTCCGTGGGAGTATGCGTTTAAAGGCATACTCCCACGGAATTTAAGAGTCTTTGTGCTCTAAATATTAATTACGAATGAACATTATATGCATTTGTGTTTCTAGACTTATTATTATTTTTAAAATACTGATAATAAGCGAGATGCAATGGTTATGTAAGTAGTTGAATGAAGTATTTCTGTGGTCAAATCAAATGTTTATATTTGAAATTAATTCTTTGTTTGCAAATTAATAAGGTCAAGAGTCGTGGGAGTATGCGTTTAAAGTAATTTGTGACATATATGAATCGAAAATTTGATCGGAGTCAGCCTCCGTTTGCCTTTTTTTTAAAAATAATCTCGCAATGTGCGAGAGTTCAGGACGAGAGTTCGAAGTGACTATACCAAAACTGCGTCGGACTTGATTATTTAACGTGCGAGATAGAGGGAAATCGATCAATAAGATCATATATAACAATTTAATCTTATTGTATTGGTATTACGCTTTTTTCCCCTCCTACGATGACAAATTTGGCTTGGAAAACCCCCCCATAGTTTTTCCTCTCTCCCTCCCCCCTCCCCCATCCTTTACCGAAATTGGCAAAAAAAAACCAACATGAAACATTTAATAAAAAAATGTGGCCTTAATTAAAGAAATACCGAACAGAGATTTGGCGTCTGCAAACAGTATATCTTTTCAATTATAATACATTAGAAGTCATATAAATTGTTGAATTCGTCTTCAAAGAGTATATCTTGCAAGACACTTTACCCTATTTTCAATAGAAATCGGTCACGAAAATTTACTTGATTGATGATTTGATCACGTGACGGTCATGAAACGATCGATTAACTCAAACAATAGATCTGTTACCCGAAACCCAATTTTAAATTCACGCACACATTTAGTTCAAGAATACTCTGGGTATAAAAGCACGTAACTGGAATTCCTGCTCATGTTTTAAATGTTCGTACCTTGCATTTACAATCAAACCTCAGCTGGTTTTAAACAAAGGCCATGGTATATACTGTCCTGTCTGTTAGAAAGCATTTATAAGTGATCTCTTATTGTTAAACAGAAATAATAGTGTATGTGGTGGTACGGGTTTCCTTTGAAGACCATGCGTTGCAAACACCGTTTGTTTGACTGCTCATATGCGTATTTCAAAGCTATCTACTTAATGACCCGGTACGTTTTCTACGTCCCAAGCAGTGATTTATTAGTGTTAAAAATAATATCTATTATATCAGAGCGATGCAATCTCATTTAGCTATACTTTCTGCCCGTTTGGCTAATACAAATTTGTAACCGACTAGTCGCCATTTTTCAAGCTGTCTTCACGCAGTTTGACAGAAACTGGGCAAAAGTAAACGATTATTGATCCAATATGGGCGAATGTGTCTGCACAAATTGAGGGTTAATAATTTTTATTAATAAAGAGTCTTTTCGCCGGATGTGACTGGATAATTAATTGAGAGGTCGATTAAAGTGAACTCATTCATAGACATGGTGTTTTTAAAGGATCTGTGAAATCCACGCGTTGTAGTTCAGTGGTTAAGCTATCGAACTGTATGTGTTGGGATCAAATCTCTGTCGAGGCATGGATTTTTCAATTTCTGTATTGGCTCCAGTGTTCCTCAAAGGCTCAACGGGTAGGTATGAACTACTTACCCCGACAATGGTCAACAACTGTTTATCAAAGGCAGTGTTATGTGCTGTCCTGTCTGTGGGAAAGCGCATATAAAATATCCTTTACTGCTAATCAGAAAGAGTAGCCTATCTGGCGGTAGCGGGTTTCCTCTAAAGACCATGAACACCATATGTCAGACACTTAATAGCCTCGGAATACACAACGTGCTGGGATGTCGTTAAATCTTTTCCACGCACTTTGCGACTGATGATATTCAGAAGAAAAACAAAAGTAAAGTTTGTTTTATTTAACAACTCCTCTAGAGCAAATTGATTTTTATCTTATCATCGGCTATTGGACGTCATACATATGGTCATTTTGACATATTTATTTAGAGGAAAGATGCTACTGCCACAGGCTACTCTTTCCGATAAGCAGCAAGGGGTCTTTTATAGACACTGTCCCATAGACAGAACAGCACATACCACGGCCTTTGATGAACTTTGGTTGGAACGGAAAATAGTCCTAACTGCAAATGGGTCCACTGAGAAGGATCGATCCGACGACCGACAGCTTCACAGGCGGACACACTACAATTTGAGCTACATACGTTAACAAATACCATGGCTTTTGTTACACCAGTCAATGGCTCAGCTGAAAGTGATCGACCAGACAACCAGTCGCATCTCAAGTAGACATTCTAAGTGCGGCTCCACAATAATATGAAAACAGTCTACCTAGCAATTTCACTGTTACCCAATGTATTCATTCGATATATCATAAAGTGTAGAAACTAGTTCAGTTATTTAGTCCTGAACGTAATGAGGATATATAGCATATTTACCCCTGGCATATTCCTTGACCATCATCACATTGCCCAAAACTCCGTTAAGCATCGCTACCTAACCATTTCGTTTCTGTCTAGTACATGCACTTCTTTATGTCAAAAATAATTACCCACTATATGCGTGCTTGGTAATACTTTAGCTCTCAAAGATCACGTTTTAAAATCACTTCAATTTACTGAATAAACACAGTAATATGATGCGAGAGCAATATTTCTTTCCAGCAATTCCTAATGCAACATGGCATGTATGTTTCTACAGCAACTAACACAACCACTCCTAAATCTAAACTAAATCTGATTAAAAACACACTTTGATCTATTCCCTCATCAGTGCTTGAGTAGCAATATATTTAATTGTACAGTTTAGTTCTTCTGTATATATTTCTCTATTCCAGTATGTTGGGCGATTTCTTTGTGTTGGGCATGCCTCAACATACCGCATTGTCATCAGATTCCAAGACCAGGAAAAGAAGTCATTAAAGTAGAAATAACTCTCTAGTACTAAAGGAAAGAAATAGGGAATGGGACAAGTAAATATGATCGATATGGTGATGGTGTTAGGGTATGGTGAGGATTATGGTCCTGCTGATGTCAGAAGACAAAGGCAAGGAATCTTTGCTTCACGGCACCCCAAATGTCAGAAGGTCTTCTGCGTTGATGAAGGACACAAAGTAAAGTTTGTTTTATTTAACGAAGCCTCTTGAGCACATTAATTTTTATTTTATCATCGACTATTGGACGCCCATCAAATGGCCATTCTGACATATTTATATAGAGGAAACCCACTGCTCCCACATAGGCTACTCTTTCCGAAAAGCAGCAAGGGGTCTTTTATATACACGGTCCCAAAGACAGGACTGCACATACCACGGCCTTTGATAAAACAGTTGTGTATCATTGATTGGAACGGAAAATAGCCCAAACTGTAAATGGGTCCACCGAGATTGGTGAAGAACACATTCGATACCAACATTCATTCTGCATATGATATATTTTATATTATACACACATTAATATATTAATAATGAATTATAATTTATGTTTTCTTCTACATTATCACGGAATTCCTTATTATCCTACTCAGCATCTCTGAATTGATTTCAGTCAATCTTCGTGATAAAGAGAAGGAATGAGTTGGTTGTTTAACGACATCCCTGCACATTGTTTATTCAGCGGCTACTGTGTGTCAGACATAATTTAGGTTGTTTTGAAACTCATGATCTGTAGAGGAAACCTGTCACCGCAAATAGGCTATTCTTTCTGATTAGCAACAAGGGAATTTCAGGCCCGTAGGAACCGGGGAGGTGGCCTTTTAAAAATTAATATTTGCCATTGTAACCAAAATATGTTATAGTGCCCCTCCCCCCCACTTCCAAAGATGTCTTTCAGTACCTCCCCCACTCCCAAAGTAGTTCCTACGGCCCTGAATTTATATATACGCTATCAGGATAGCACATACAACGGTCTTTGATTAACCAGTTCTGGACCACTGGTCGGTTTGGAACCTTGACCGAGATTTGATCCCAGTACACCGGTCGCGTGCTAAAGAAGACATGATCAAGGTCAAATCAATGTTTTTAAAATCACTAATAAACTCACAAAACATACAAATTGAAAAGAAAGTGCTTCGATAGACTAAAACGAATTGAAACTGATTGGCAGGAAATTGATAATAACTGAATAGGTTTTTTCTTTGCGAGAAATTCGCACGAATATTGGTTTTTGTTGAAAAAATATGACGACAGACGAAGATGTAAATTCCCCTCAGAACAGTACCAGGACAAGCCCTTTTTAATATGGTTAAAATCTCTCAGATAATAAGCGACAACATGTCAGAATAGCTTTAAAGAGATTTAATATTTAAAAAATTTCCTTGTGGTGTATAGCGTCTGTGGCTCTCTCAGTTTCACACAACACATTTTATACACCCATAAAATTAGATCCACCCCACCCTCCCCTCTCACGGCTTTTGATAAACCAGTTGTGGACCACTGGTTGGAACGGAAAATAACCCAAACTGCATATGGGTTAATATATAAATAGTGTGGACTACTCATAACTAGGTGTAGCAGAAAAAAGGTATTTGGGAATATTGGTTACAATGGTAACCACATATAAAAATAACATGAATATTTTATCATACATGCATGGTATATATAACAGTAGTAATTTGTTGTTAATGCAGTAGAATCCTCTAAAATCCATAGGCATTTAGCCCAAATATTTTATGTAGTTAACAGGATTATTCCTTTATCAGAAATGTCAATTTAAAATTGTGTTACTATTCTTGTACTATTTGATATTAAAATCAAAGTTCATTTATCACAATTAAAGTAAAATTTTACAAAAATCTGATATACGCAATAAAGTAAGGAATTTTTTGATCATGTAACTATATTACTAGGTTACGTCAGCAGATTTCCTGTCACGTGGTGACCTACAGACAGGGCCGGTTTGTTGGATGAGATACATCCCCAAGGAGGTGATAAAAATAAAATCACTTTTTTAATAGGTGCTTCAGACGTAGTCTATGTGAGCGAATCGCATTTCTGGTAAAACAAAACATTTTATTCCTAACTATACACCTAATTTATTCACAACATGTCAATTAGAAAGTAAATGTCAACAAAAGCCAACAAAATAGACATCTTACTGTTTCGGTTTATTGCGTCACCTGAAATGGCAAATAATTGAAACATCGCCACACAGGCACGTGCAATTATAATATTGCATGAGCAAACAACATTCATCTGCCAATCCCCCGACCAGTCTTAATAATGATTTCACTCTCATTCCTACGTCAAAATATTAAAATCATATTTATACAGTCTGTGAAATGAAATGAAGATTTATATGAAAGTTCAGCACCTCACCCTAGGAGTGAACCATACAAGCAACATCGAGGAACAGATCCACTGGACACGAGTATACACTAATGGATCTGCAACAGATGCTGTAGAAATAAAGACGGAATATACATCAAGGATGTTAACAGACATCTGGAGGAAGTCCAAAGGAAAAACACTGCACAAACTATCCTGTACATAGCATCTTATACAAACTATCATGTACATACTATCCTGTACAAACTATCCTGTACATACTATCCTGTACTTAGCATCCTATACAAACTACCATGTACATACTATCCTGTACAAACTATCCTGTACATAATATCCTGTACAAACTATCCTGTACATACTATTCTGTACAAATTATCCTGTAAATACTATCATGTACATACTATCATATACAAACTATCCTGTACAAACTATCCTGTAAATACTATCCTGTACAAACTATCATGTACATACTATCCTGTACAAACTACCCTGTACAAACTATCCTGTAAATATTATCCTGTACAAACAATCTGTACAAACTATCCAGTACAAACTATCCTGTAAATACTATCCTGTACAAACTATCCTGTACAAAATATCATGTACATACTATCTTGTACATACTATCCTGTACAAACTATCCTGTACAAACTATCCTGTAAATACTATCCTGTACAAACTATCCTGTACAAACTATCCTGTACATACTATCCTGTACATACTATCCTGTACAAACTATCCTGTACATACTATCCTGAAGAAGTTGAAGATCTCATCCACGCAGCCAACATCAAGTTTAAAATTAAGACTTGTGCACCAACCAGAAACAAAGGTCTTTCTATTGGTAGAAGTGGGGTCTTCGAGTTATAACGATGGTTCACGTAAACAAATACTTTATTTTCAAAAATCTTCCATACAAATCGTCTCAAAGTAAGTGAAATCACCTGCAGCAGCTTTAACAAAATAAAGTGGTGTCTTCATAGGAAATTGCTCGGCATTTGTACATTAATTGGTTAAAAAGTAATATTTGTTTTGTTTGGATTCGTGATGCACATGTTATCAAATCAGACAGCATCTTAGATTTTAGAACTATTTTCTACATATTCATCCGATTATGACCTGAAGCCAGACTGTCTGTGAGGCGCAGTAATTCAAAGAAACACGCAATAGACTGGCTTATCGTAACACCGCACAATCAGAATATTATTATTAGCAAATTGTCATGGATTAGGGTCGGTATGTTGATAAATGTTTCTACCTGTCTCTATATGAGTATATTTTGAAAACCCTATGATACTGTTTATTCGTCACGCTTTAAATCTCTATGAAAATATTCAGGTATAAAACCAAGGCTGTACTTTCAGTTGTTTATTTATTTCTAAATATATGTTTGCATTATTGGTATGATCTGAGGTCATCATTAAATTGGAAAGCTATTTTACGTACTCAGTGAGATACATAATTGGTGTTGGCCGCCATATTGGATTTATGCTAATTGGTCAATTTTCTAGAGATTATATATATATATATATATATATGTATATATATATATATATATATATGTATATATATATATATACATTATATATATGAAATCCTTATCTTATGTTTTAGGTTCAACCATATTTCGACTGTATTAAGACTCAGATAATGTGTAGATAATGATCTGAACATTTTGGCGATGTTCAGACAGCTAAACTTTGACGCTTCGTCAGATCCTACGTATTACATCATTTCGATCTCTGCTATAAAAATAAAATAATCCGAATAAACATTATTGAAGAAACATTAGTTTGTGTAACATTCCTTTCAAGCATGTACTGAGCAAACACGATTTGCTCTAGATAGACAAGTCGATAATGTGTTTAAGCCCAACACAATAAACAATCCTAACATATCGATAAATAAACGTTATCTGATATTTAAAAGTGTTGTTTTAATCTTTAAATAACTGCTTGCCAGCTTATGCGTTAAATGTGAATACGATTAAACAAAGCCTCTTTAAATTAGATGCCTCTGATACATTATTCATAATTAGCGCAATGGTTAAGCTGTCTGGCTCAAGGCTGGTAGGTACTGGGATCAAATATCAGTCAAGGCATGTGATTTATAATCTCAGTACCGGCTCCAACCCATTGTGAGTGTTTCACAAGGCTCAATGGTCCACAACTGGTTTATCAAAGGTTGTGATTTTTAACCTCAGTACCGGCTCCAACCCATTGTGAGTGTTTCACAAGACCCAATGGTCCACAACTGGTTTATCAAAGGTTGTGGTATGTATTGTCATATCTATTGGAAAGCGATATAAAAAAGAAATCCCTTGCTGCTAATAGGAAAAAGTGTTTATGTGGAGGAAGCGGGTTTGTCCTAAAGATTATGAATAAGCAATGTGCTAGGATATCGTTAAACAACCAATGCTTTCCTTTTTATCATATGCAAAACAGTATGTACAAGAGGTTCCAGGGAATATTTCGTTAAAGTGTGATAGTATATTTACTCAACACGATGTAAATATGATCGATATGGTGGTGGTGGTAGGGTATGGCGGGTGGGTGGGGTGGATTATGGTCCTGTTGATGTCAGAAGGCAAATGAAAGGATTGTTTGTTTCACGACACCCCAAATGTCAGGTTTTCTGCGTTGAGGGACACACAGTAAAGTTTGTTTTATTTAACAACACCTCGAGAGGACATTCATTTTTATCTTATTATCAGCTATTGGACGTCAATCATATGGCCATCTGACATATTTATTTAGAGGAAACCCGCTGCCGCCACATAAGCTACTCTTTCCGATAAGCAGTAACGGGTCTTTTACAGTCACGACAGCACATACAACGGCCTTTGATTAACCACTGACTGGAACGGAAAATAGCTCAAACTGGTCTCCACTGTGATGCAAGTGTCACAAATATATTTCTTTAATAACCGTTGATTTAACAATGAGCTGGGGTCGTTAGAAAGGATCATTTCTTTGATAGCATCAGCTAACCAATTTCCCTCGCTCTTCATGTTTATTACTATGTTGTCAGAGTTCACCAACTCCTATACAGTAATAGCTGAATATTCATTATACACAAGCTGTTATCAATATCGTCGGGATAATAAAGAAAATTATCGCCCAGTAAATACGACTCGTATTCGTATTGATATTCATAGAAAATCTGTCCATATATCATTCTTGCTTTTCTAGATTACATAAAAACGGTTATTTGAATAGATCATTCATGTGAAAATAGACTCAAAAAGATATAAATAAAATTAAATTTTAAAATAAGAAAGAAAAAGAGTATGGGAGCAAGGAAATTAATTGATTAGGTCTATTAGTCGTGGCAATACTGCATCATATTTCAGCTGTTTTCGTACAGCAACTCGGATCATTTCCAAATGCATAATCAGTTCTTTCAATATGGTTGCAAACATAGCCAATGACAAAACATCAAATAAATGTCAAAGAATAATGTACTTATGCACGAAAAACATTATCTAATAATCGCTATGAGAGTTATAAACCCTACCAAAACGCCCCATACTTGCTGTTTTCTCGGTATTGAGAAACGTTGGGGATGCGAGAACATTAAGCTGTTTGAAACTGCCCGTATTGTTATGATTGAGTCCAAAATATTGAATGTATGCTAACCCAAAAGCAGTCTAAGATTAATGTGCAGTGCCTCCAATATATTGTGCCTGAAAACATCAGTGGTCGAGACACGGTACTAGTTTGCCAACTCCCAAATTTTGTACCCGAACACCTCAATGGTGGCGACACGGCAATAGTTTGCCAACTCCCAGACATTTTACCTTAACACCTCAGTGGTGAAGACACGGTAATAGTTTGTTAATTCCAGACATAAGCATGGATGAAGGAACGGTATATAGCTCAGCAGGTAAAACGTCCGCATGAAGTGCTATAGGTTAATGGATTCATCCCTTTCGGCGTCCTAATCCGGGCTATTTGTCGTTCCCGGTAGTAGTCTATAACTAGTTTAATAAAGGCAGTAGTAGGTACTGTTCTGTCTGTGAGACAAAAAAGCATATTAAAGACCCGTTTGCTGCTAAACAGAAATAATAACCTATGTGACGGTATCGGGTTTTCTCTGAAACACCTGTGTTTGACACGCAATAATCCCTGGATAAACAATGTGTTAAGGTTTCTTTAAAAAAACTATGCTATTTTCCTTTCCAACCAGTGGTCCACAACTGGTTCATCAAAACCGTGGTCTGTGCTGTCCTGTCTATGTAACGGTGCATATAAAATACCCCTTGCTGCTTATTGGAAAAAGTAGCATATGTGTCGGCAGCGGGTTTCCTCTAAATATATGTCAGAATGACTATATGATTGACGTCCACTAGCCGATGATAAGATAAAAATCAATGTGCTCTAGAGGCGTCGTTCAATAAAACAAACTTTTCTTTACTTTTAAACAAACAATTATTTCCTTTATAATGTCCCTAGAACACCGTGACACACGGTTTGTCATGTGGGAGGAAAGACAGCTCTTGCTTAGTCATTTGAACAATGCGATAATATGACACGAACGAATATTAATCAAAATATTTTTATCAGACCCATTAACATTGAAAATTTATCCTATATTGATCCTAAGCCGATTAGCATGGAACGGTCAGTAAATCCTTTATAAATATCAAATTTGACCATCGGGATTTAAATGTCATTTAACGGGTTTTTTTTCGAAAACATATAAATAGTAGAATTCAGATTAGACAGAAAACGAAATAGAATTCCGTCGGAATTAATAATCGTCAGAAATAGCAAAATATGTTCAAAAACTGCAACAGTTGCATAGAAGCGTCTAGGCTGTAATAGGAAGAGACTAGATCCCGAGCATCTCGAGTTGGTGTCATGGCGTATGTTTATTTATTCTAACCCTAACCCTAACCGGAGTTAGGGTTAGAGTTAGGGTTAGAGTTAGTTTTTAAACAATTGCCAAAAAAGAAACACGGCCCCTTTCCCGCGAGTAAAAGCATTATGACGTCATGACACCAACTCGAGAGGCTCGGGATCTAGCCTCTTCTAGCCTCTTCTAGCCTCTACAAATGGTTCATAAAACGCCGTGGTATGTGCTGTCCTGTCTCTAGGACGGTGCATATAAAATACCCCTTTCTGCTTATCGAAAAGAGTAGCCTATGTGACGGCAGCCGCAGCGGCAGAATGACCATATGATTGACGTCCAATAGCCGATGCTAAGATAAACATCAAAGTGCTCTAGAGGCGTCGTTAAATAAAACAAACTTTACTTTTTTTCTTTGATTACATCATCTGAAAGAAAGCAATGATATAAACACTAAAGGTAAATTCAGAATCAGATGAAGAACAGCAAAGACGTAAAATAAAAGTGGAAATCATTGAATCCACAAAGAATGGCAAAGAAGAAAACAAGAAAGGGTGGTCAAATCAGTTCAAAAACAACAAAGATGTTAAAATAAATGGAAACGTTCAAAATAGTTGAAACAGGGGCGTTGGAACCAGGGGCTGGGGGGAATTCAACCCCTATATTTCCCATAAATATGTTCCTTATTCAACGTTGAATTATTATCCGGAAAATTCTGATGTTCAGATACAGAAGCAGCCCCCCCCACCCCCCACATATGATTTCGTTCCAACGCCCTTGGCTGAAGGACAGCAAAACGTAAACAACCAATGAAGTTGTTAAATTGTGTGAATAACAGCAAAGACCTTAGATTGAAGGACTCGGTGAGCACACTCAGGAGCATATCAAGTCAGTGGGGTGGAAGTGATGCTGGTTCAGTTGTTGAGAGAGATTCACTCAACGTTCAACGAAACTCAAGTACAAATTGAAAACAAAGGAAATCGAACGTGGCTATGTTTTAGGTTTAAAATCGAGTGTTAAACAGTACTGATTTTATAGATATCCATTAAACAGGCTATTCAGTTGGGAGTTTGGGTTTGGGTTTTCCCGATATTTAATTAACAGACTGAACTAACGTGCACGCTCTGCTTTCCACTGACACCTGTAAAGTGGGTCCGTCGTGACCATATTTTAACAGTTTCTGTGTCCAAGTTTTCATCACCAGTTAAAAAATAGTGATCCTTTTACAGATAGTTTAATATTCCATAAATCGTTTACAATCTGTTGTTTCACAAGTAATAATTGATTCGTTGTCACTGTCATTTTAAAACAGTTCATCTACAACTCTATCCTATATAATAAAATATGGGGCCAGGGGTGTCACCCCCCACGCCCACCCCACCCCCACCCCGCCCCCACCACGTCACACGCACACATTCTGAACAGGGGGTATGTCTATATAATTATACCCCACTTTTTGCTTGGAAAAATTGAAATTAAAATCCCTAAATAATAATCTTTTCCAGTATTTCTCTTTATGATATCAATATAACACTGAGCCATGTGGTCTTAGCACAAATATACCGAAGTATACAGGGGGTCTATTCAGGGGTGTCAATCCTTGGATGATGGGAGGACCCACTTCGCCCACATTTTGGACTCTGAGATACTCCTTCGCCCCACTTCCAGAAAGCGTGTGTCGCCCTTGAGGGGGACTGTTTAATGTTTTAGAATAAAGGCACATCTCCACGTGAGCTTTCCGGCGGAAGTTGGATCTCTGAGAGTGACTTGCCAGTGGAGAGTGTTTTAACGACTTCTTGTCTGAGGGTATAGAAAAACTGTCGGCAGTTTAATCACGTGGAGAGGCGTCTTAATAGAGAGATTTAGATCACCAATTACGTGTACGTCCGTTATCCGTGGATTAGGGTAAAGGTCACGTCCACGTAATCACCGCGGATTCGTGAGTTAAACAGGTTAAGCGTTTTGATAACTTTTGAGGTGTATACTGCGCATTATGCATTAAATGTAAAGGTTTTTTTTTTAGCGCAGAGTAGGACAGTCTCAGATACAGAATAGGACAGTGTCAGATACAGAATAGGACAGTCTCAGATACAGAATAGGACAGTGTAAGATACAGAGTAGGACAGTCTCAGATACAGAATAGGACAGTGTCAGATACAGAATAGGACAGTCTCAGATACAGAATAGGACAGTGTAAGATACAGAGTAGGACAGTCTCAGATACAGAATAGGACAGTGTCAGATACAGAATAGGACAGTCTCAGATACAGAATAGGAC
>JAULBS010060863.1:0-16181 GCA_032355785.1 Symmetromphalus regularis | reverse complement strand
AGATTACAAAGTGTACGTTTACACAGTGGCCAGATAGTGAAATTGACCAAATACATTTCAGTTACAGATTACAAAGTATACGTTTACACTGTGGCCAGATAGTGAAATTGGAAAGTGAATATAAACATTTCATAGTGGTTATCAGACAGGTTTGTAAAATTCTGTTTTTTTATACATTAGACATAATTTAATTAAGATAGATACTGTAAATATAATTGGATGTAAACAGGTTTGATACGAAGCATATAGCAATACCTGAAAATATATAATCAGATTAGGAAATAATATTCCAGAAAAGTAATGTTGAGAGTTGCTGGTCAACTTGAGTGAAGTTTATGAAGGGCTGTTTTATTGTTATATTTTAAATATGTAGAAAGATGATGTGTAAAATGTATTATTCAATGTTTTATTATAGAATCTAGAGTACATGGAAAATATTGGTCAGATATGTTACAGACTTTAATTGTTAAATTGTTTTACTCTTTCACCGGAATGTGCCTTCAGTTCTGTAAACTGTTGCAGGGTGACCAACTTTCAAATACTTTTTAATTCTGAATTTTTTTTTTTTTTTCATAATTGATGTCAATCTGGAATTTTTTTTTTTTTTGCTTATCAGAATTTCTACTCTGACATTATAAATTGATTGTATGGCTTTTCTGTTAATACATATAGAAATATCTTCCTCACAATTCTCAACCATTCTCTGACACTGGACTAGTAGAATCTTTTCTGTTAATATGTATTGAAATATCTTCCTCGCAATTCTCAATCATTCTCCGACACTGGACTAGTAGAAAATTTTCTGTTAATACCTATTAAAATATCTTCCTCACAATTCTCAACCATTCTCTGACACTGGACTAGTAGAATCTTTTCTGTTAATACGTATTGAAATATCTTCCTCATAATTCTCATCCATTCTCTGACACTGGACTAGTAGAATCTTTTCTGTTAATACGTATTGAAATATCTTCCTCACGACTTTCAACTATTCTCTGACAAATTTGATATGAAAATTACATTGTCTATTAACAAATACAATGCATGTTTAGCAATATTGAAACCAACCTTACTAGTTATTTGATGCTCAGTAAAGAAGTTGATTGTGTGCTGCTTAAATATGTATATTTAGAAGAAAGTGAAATAAAGAATATTTCTTAACAAGTTGGTCACTCGGCTGATACATTTCTATATACATGTATGGTATGTTATTTGTACATTTGTTTAATTATCACTACGCATACTTACATATTAATAAAAGTATTTTTAATACAAATAGGAAAAGAACGTTATTTTTCTACAATTTTTTTTTTTACACTTATATACAGTTTGGTAAAGTTATTGTGAGTGTTCAGATTTTGTATGCATTTATTCATTTGAAATCCTCTTTTCATCCTTACTGATGCAATTACAAAGATATGTTATTAAAATGCTATATCTGTGTTAAATGACATGCCTATATTTTAAATAGTATCCATCTATGATGTTTTACAAAAAAAATTGTTTTAAGTGCTACCCCGGTTTTAATTCAAATGTTTATATGTTGTCACTTAATTTTTTTCTTTACAATAATCTATGTGTTCATATCTAATTTAAATATTTTATCTTGGAATTACCCCAGAAATAAAACAATGGTAGTATATTATAGTACATATTGTGTTTGTTGTTGTTTGGTCGGTTTTTTGTTGTTGTTTTGGGGGGGAAGCGGGACAGTGGGGGGGGGGGTTGTTGTTTTATACCTCACCTGTAAGTTGTTTTATCATTTGCTTCTAAACATTTTTATTTTGTTGTTGCTGATTTGAGAAACTTTTATGTGTGAAATGGCACTTTTAAAAATTGATTTAGCAATTATTTAAATTTGCATACCTCAATAGCAAAAATTATATTTTCATTAATTCTCTAAAGACGTACATTCAGTAGGGTCATTTCATATGATTCAGTCTCAGTGCCAGATAAAGCTAGTGAGGCAATTTATACCAAACTCAACCTATAGCCATGATTCCTTATGTTTCAAAATAAATGTCAAACAATCATATTTTGATACTTGTGAATATAATTGAGGGCAGTGAAATTGACATACAACATTGGTATGGGCACCTGTTATATACTAGAAGTAAACTGACAATGTATACATGTAATTTATATATGATGAAGCTATTTACATTGGAAAATTTAGGTTCATTCAGGGTCCACTTAATTGCATTCCTGATAATAACATATTCCTGTTATTAGCATTTCTGATAAAGGAATAATCCTATTAATTGCATAATATATTCTTGGCACCATGTCTTGCAATTAAGAGGATTCTACTGTAAATTCATCATATGTAAATTACTAGTTCACATTGTCAGTTGTACTTCTGGTTTATAACGTGTTCATACCAATGTTGTTTGTCAATTTCAACAATATTCGTGAGCATCAAAATATGCCTATGTTTAACATATATTTTGAAACAGAAGGAATCATGGCTAGAGGTTGAGTTTGATATCAACATGTAGGGAAAATAAGTCCTTTCTCTTGGTGCAATTTGATTTCACCAATCACCTATCCCACATGGTGATACGAACATTAAAAAAAGTAAATTTTTGTCCGTTCTATGACAAATTCTCAGAAAACAGGTTGCAATATGTACATTCTACCAATGCCTGCTTGTATTAATCCAGGCCACAGACATTAAACAGGTGCAGTTTGAACATTGATACTAAGATAGATCCTGTGATATTGGTGGTCAAAGATGGTTGTAGAACATTTTTAGCTGAAAGAAATTTATATTTGGAGATTGTGAGAAGTGTTATGCATGAATAATAAATCTGATTGCAGTTTTGAATAGAATGCCAATGGATCTTTGAGCCCTGAAAATTTTATGTTATGACTGAAACTTCTAACGTGAAATAAAAATAACTGTAATTTACACCACCTCTAGTTACTTTTAAGATATTCATAGTATAAGGTTAAAATTATGCACAACTTCATTAAATATGTTATAGTTACATGTATGTACAATATTTTTTTTAATGAGGTGATTCTGAAGAGGTCAGACTGTGTGGACTTTGCCTTGAATTGATAGATATTATATGGAATGACCCAAGTGGTAAGTGTGTGGTAAATGAGGTAAATTCAAAATACATTTTCTATTAGTTTGTGGAGACAAAGACAATATTTAAAATAATTCAATAAAAACTTGAAATAAAGGGTGAAATATTTAGCATTAAATAAAATTTTAATTAAAAACAAATTTATAAAAAAATTAGAGAAATTTAAAATTAAAAACCATTCCCTATTGGGGAATCCACTCCCCATAAAAAGGCTATATATGCTTTAATATATATATAATTGGATGTAATATTTTCTTTTTAAATAGTCAATTTCTTTTTCAGAGGTATAAGGGAAACAACTGTTTAATATCAGAAATATTTAGGAATAAAAGATTTAAAATAGAGTTATCTCTCTTAGACCAGTAATGGTCTTATTTTTGTCGATTTTCAGTTCTAATTCTCTAGCTACACATACTTTAATAATGCTATTTAATTAAAATAAGCAGTCATCATTTTAAAAAAAAAATGCGTTGAATTCACTAACGTCGAAAGCTCAAATGTCATTTAGATGTTTTATAAAATGTATATCGGTAACTGTTACCAACCCTGCCATCTACAGACAAATACATTTTCAATTCGTATGTCTTCAAGTATTTAACTGTTTATTTAACATAATAATCACATAAATAACTAATTAGGGGAACAACTCCATTTAGCTATGTACTCCGTCTTCGTTTGCAACTATGACTGGCTGCAATTTAAACAAGTCGTTTGCAACAATGATTGGCTGCAATTTAAACAAGTTCAAGATTTAATAATAATAATAATAAATGAAATAAAACCAGAAAAACACGCACAATTTATTTATTTTTAATTTAAAATCCGACACACCAAAAAAAAAACCAATTTATTTTAATTTCAGTTTCTTTGCTCAGTAGTCTAAGGGAAGGAACTCTATATAGTATCAACTATTTTACACACGACGATGTAAAATAGAGTTATCTCTCTTAGACCACTATCAGTCATTTTTTTATTTCTTGACGTGACTCTTCAGTGGTGGATTTAGGCGGGGGCCATAGGGGCCCGCCTCCTAAATTTTGAGATTTTTTTTTAAATTATCATTATAACTTTTTTGTTATATCAACATTATTTTTACTTTTTTAACGTTAAAGAATCCTAGGATTGTAGTCTCGATAACTCTAGTATCTTGGTATCGAAAGAGAAAACCATTCCTTAACGAGTGCTTCCGGTTTGCCGCGAAATGTGAAATTTCTTTGTTGACATTCTGAAAGTTATAACTAATATAAGCATTTTTGGTGAGCACAAGGAATGTCAGAAAACTCACCAAGATGGAAAAATCCAGAAGACATTATGAAAATGCACAAAATCAAAAAAAGAAAGCAAATTATACCAAAGAATGAAACAAAAGTCGAGACGAAAGAATTATTTCGTGACCGTACAAACATTCAGTTAAATTGTAAACGCAAAAATCCGTTTAGTTGTCAGTTTTTTTCCAGCCAAAAGAAACGTATGTGTCATGAAAATCATGCACTATCTCTAAAGAAGGTTTCAGTCAATTTAAATCAAAATGTCTTCAATATTCTTGACCATGCAAGTGAAGAAAATTTATTTAATCATGAGGTATTTAAAATTTTGTTTATAGCTTGGTGTTATTATTTGCAACATTCATTTTCATTGGGACTGATTTGTAGATCAGCCTAGTTATTATGAGATTGTCAAATCTGAATCAGTAGGCCCTATTTTAATTTTTTTTTATTAATGTGAACATGTATCATTGTATCATGTATGCTTTTATTTTTCAAGTATTCTTAATCTTATAATAATAATTCTTACAATATGTGTATACTATAAAGTCTGATTACGCTACTTGGAACATGGATTTTTGTCGATTACTTTAGTTTGTGTGAACCTAGGCGAAAAAGGAATAGAGTTTTGGAAACAGCAAAATAATAATTTAAATTATTACCCATTAATTCCTAGATATAAAAAATCGATAATATTTCACATCGAAAACAAAACATGGCAGACGAGATCATTACAAAGTGGGGTAACCATCCATTTCAACATTTATAACGGTGAACCTCTCGACCTCTCGATCATTTCTGGTAATATTCATATCTCATTCATAAATTTTTTCCTTTAATAAATAAATCTTTGCAAATATGACACTGATTAAATTATTATAAATATATTTATAAAATAATAACCGCATACCATAAAAATATATTATACAAATAATTACCTAACACACCCATTTTTAATTGGATTTGTCCGACGTCTGCCGAAAATGATAGATGGCAGAAAAATATTCTTTGGTATGAGATTTGAAAAATATACTTTCGATGCTATTCAAACGATACAAAACTAATGTTCATAGCAATCTAGACCCCCAAAAAAGGACTTTCTTTTTAATTTCGAAAAAAATACCAACATTAATGAGGTTAGTTATATATTTTGGTTTTTATTCGTAAAATTTCATGTTCCAAGTAGCGTAAACAGACCATGGTCATGTTTTGGAAAGCTGGAAATCAACAATTTGTTATCACTATATAAGCAATACTGACATTAAGCTCACTAATGTTATTTTTACAAGCAGTGTCATATATAGTATACATGCTGGTCACATGTTGAGGGAAATATTAATTTATGTGCACTTGACTATTTTTAGATCTGTGTAAAGATGCAAATTATTATCAGTTGTATTAAATGTACTGTATCTAATTAATGTTTGTAGAAAGTTATCATTCCTGAAAGAGTCTCACATGATGACAGAACTGAGAAACTTGATGCAGACAGTTTTAGGAATGAACCTGCTTTGACCTGTACAGAGAAGATATCCCCTGTTAAAGAAATACTCACACAAGATGCAGACGGTTCTAATGATGCACATTCTTCAGATGATGTCCCTAACGGCGTTGAAACAGATTTCCATGATCAGGTTTGTAGGAACACACACAAGATACAAAAGTTTTTAAAAAGTAGTTTTATTTAACGACACCTCTAGAGCACATTGATTTTTATCTTATCATCGGCTATTGGACATCAGTCATATGGTCATTCTGACACATTTCTGTAGAGGAAATCCACTGCCGCCACATAGGCTACACTTTCCATTAAGCAGCAAGGGGTGTTTTGTCCCTTCATACCAAAAATTACTGACAATGTAAATTATTAACTATTCTGTAAACCCTTCCCCTCCCATTTGTATATATGTATAAACAATTGATACGGTAAACACAATATCAGTGCACAAAAACCTTGCTGTAGCATTTATTAATTAACAATAAAAACAAGTCGATGTAACACATTCATGGAGACCAGATGCTGACAAATGTACCACAAGTTCACACTGGTAACACAGTCGTGCCCTACCTAGGGTTTCCAAAGGACAGGGCCCTCCTCATACACATTGTATGAGTATGAAAACCATACCCATCCCGTACGAGTGTACCCAACGCAAGGGTGGTGTGCACCTACCTAAATATTTAGATGACCATTCTCATGCAAGAGTCGCCCAACGTAGAGAATCTGCCCGGTCACCACCAATCTACCACAGGACTCGTTTATAAGAGGACACCCCATAACCCATTAATTTAGAGTAAGTTACAGCACACATTTCGGAGACTATAAATACTTTCATATTTCCTTTGAAACATGCCTGCAAACCTTCTTGGATAGTATAAAATAAAATGTCATTTCCAACGTCTGACATATGCACTCCATCATTCCTGAATACGCCTTTATCCCCACTGACAATTTCATGCTTAATCCCATATCCCCCACTTTCACACACCCATTTGAAACCATAATGATTAACCCGTTTTCTTTATGCTCAATGGCAGACCATGATTCATCCCCACGCTATATGAGCCATGGAAGAAGGATTAACCATATTATTTTGGTGTTTGGTAAATATTTTTTCACCTCCCCTAAATGGTGAAAGATCATTTCACCCATTTCTCTACTCGATTTATCAACAATATCATTTGAACCCAAATGTATAATAATAAAATCAGGTACCGAGTATTTTTCAAGCTTCTGTAACACTGTTGGAACTAATACTCTCCACTTGAGACCCTGTTGTCCAAACCAGAAAATCGTACAACTTGGTAAACCAAAGTTGCGACCCAGTGGACGATTGACTGCTCTTTTATCCAATTATCCAATTATCCAGATACATAAAAAAAGTTATCAT
This sequence comes from Symmetromphalus regularis, assembly GCA_032355785.1. NCBI lineage: Eukaryota > Metazoa > Mollusca > Gastropoda > Neomphalida > Neomphalidae > Symmetromphalus > Symmetromphalus regularis. The sequence continues at coordinate 8,930 of JAULBS010060863.1, read as the reverse complement.
ATATATAAATGGAAAACAAACTCAAAAGAGCCATGGAATTCTAATGTACACTATAATCTCGATTCACCGTCCCCCGATTTAACGCCAACCTCTCGTATCACCAACTTTCTTCCAATTCCATTTGTTTTCTTTATTAATTCCCTCTATTTAGCGCCACCCTCGCCATCCGCCAAACATGTTTTAGAACAAAAAACATTTTATATGTTACAGTCCCCTCGATTGTATCGCCAATGCTTCAATTAGCTGTAATAAAGCGGCTCGACAGGAGTATATTGGCCTTAATTAAACTCATCAGGAGTTGTTACTTTTGTTATTGTCTAATGATTGAGAACATCACTGTTAGTTACATTGCAGTGATTCTGCAGTTCAACGAAGTAGCGGTACAAGACAAAAAAACTGCTCTGATGATCACGTGACAATAATGTTTGGTGGCGCATGCTTGGCACCCTCACTTTAACGCCAAAATGACATTGGTACGACAGTAGGCAGTACATCAAGGTTATACTGCATTTAAGATAGGCACATGAGGTCCATCGCCCCCAACGTTGAATATCCTCCGCGCTGTCCCCTTGCATTGCTGATGCAGTGGCTGTGCCAATCCTAAAAGAATGGGAGCGAATGTTCTTCCTGTCTATGTGTAGGAAACATAAGGCCTTATTTAAAAATTTTACAAACTGAAAACTTGTTACCACTTGTCCATTGAAATGTACAAATAATTTTTTTACCCCTTTTGAACGTATTTTCAGGTACGATTGCATAGCTTTAACTGGGCATAACTGCGGGTTATGTAAACTTGAAAGCCTAAGTGTAGTGCCTAACTCACATTGATCGGTCTTATGTTCATGGCTAATAGCTGAAATGTGTACTGCGACTGTCGTTAGAGACATACTCTTCAAAGACATGTGTGCAGTATATTGGATTAAGTGAAATGTGTACTGCGACTGTCGCTAGAGACATACTCTTCAAAGACATGTGTGCAGTATATTGGATTAAGTGGCTTACAGGTGTATCCACCGTAACTGGGGTATTTCAGACCTTTCCCCAGGATTTCTTAAAAGTGCTTACATATACCATCTGTCAAAATTTAGCTAATTATGCAAGCCATGTTACAACAAGTAGAAGAACTCCCTTTTCTACGTGCCTCTAATTAAGCCAACATGGTGCTACAGTGAAGGCCTTTAGTAAATATTAAGGTACTTACATAGCAAGCTAAGGGAGCATGGCCGTTAGCAGCTTATAGCTCTGGGTATTTCCTATGATTCAGTAGATCAGACATGACACCAGTTTATTTATATGCACCATCCCACAGATAGGACAGCACACCATCTTTTATGAGCCAGTTGTAGCCCAAACAGCAAATCCACTGAGAAGGATCGATCTAACAAACGACCGCTTCACAGATGGACACCACAAGATACAGCTACATTGTAATGTCAAAATATTTTCACCCGTGATAGGTTGTTACACATGAATATAACAACTTCATCTTTTTATTACAGAAATCCAAATGCATTTTTGAATATAAAGAATTTAATTTTACAGCTTTTACCATATTTCAATTTCTTTAATAACCATGAGTGTTAGGCCCTACATGTGGATAGATTTAACAATATTATTTTGTTTTAATGATAAAATAATCTGGAAATGGTAATATATTTAAGTTGGTTAGTGATGTGCTGTTATGAAATTCCACTTTTTGTTTGGTTGGTCTAATGATTTAAGTTCTAGTTTTCAATATAAATGTATGGACTGACATGAACTTGAGTTCACGACACTTGATTAACTTTGAAGTTTGAGATTGTGTACACACTCCTGTGGTATTCTTTGTGGAAACAACCTACTACCTTCATTAAATAAAGATGATTATTATTTATTTATTGTTGTGTGTGTGTTTGAATCTTGATTGAATTCTAAATTAGAATGTAGCAACACATAATCACAATTTCAAATCCGTCTGTGATCATGTGATATTCACTAATAACACATAAAGTTGACATCTTTGAATCTGGGCACAGGAATGTGCAAAATCAGTGAAAGGGTTGGATGAATAAATAGGTTGTATTTTTGTCCTTCGCAAATTTGATTTTTATTACTTATCTTAAAGTGCCATCACATGCTTTTGATGTTTCACCGTAATTTGCTTGCATGGCTGCAATATCTTTTGTGCATAATTTGCATTTCACTATTTTTACAATGCATTTCATTTTACTAATTATTTCCATACAGTATTCACATTATCTTTGTTGTTACCATTGACTTCAACATTTCTGTATCTTTAAAGTTTTAATTGTGGTGGTGGATGTAAGGAAGTTTGGAAAACTGAAAGTGTGGTATTTTTTTTACTTCAATGGTTAGTTTCCAAGTTTTTCTCCTACAATCAAAACTAAACTGATTCTATGGTTAAACGATTGTCACTAATCTGCTTCTTGAAGTAACACAATTGTTGTTTGCAGAATGCTGGTGGGAGGACAGATTTCCAGTCCACTATGCTGCAAGTCATGCCAATTGACTGGAGTCTGAAGGTCAAGGCCAGAGTAACATGCGCTAGTTCCTTAGCTTGGTGTACGCAGTTCAAGACGATGAATGAAGCCCAGAGTGTGAGGGCCCATGTGCGCTGTAATGATCAGGTAATGAGATAAGTTATACCTTTGTCTGTAACTGTCATAGTGCAAAGGAAGGTCAGACATGTTAAAATGTAAAACTAATAGACATTCACTTTGTGTTGCTGATATTGTTTAGCTGAAATTTTATTACAACATAGTCTTTTTGTAAGGAAGTGTTTTGATTTTCTGTTTGTTAAATAATGACATTTATCAGTGCTAAAATATTACTTTTGGTTGGTTATAGATATTGACTTAATTTTTTAACTTACCTTTTGGTCTGTTAGTTCTAATATGTAGTTTTGTTTTACATAGGGGAGCTGTGCAGAAGATAAGACTACTTTCCTCAGCTACTGTCACTACTGGGTTCACCCTAATCTACCTTGGCTCAAAGCCTTTCCAAGAATTGTCTCTGATGTGAAAATCAGGTACGTCACTATCTGGCCCTCTCTAACCTACCTTAGCTCAAAGCCTTTCCACGAATTGTCTCTGATGTGAAGATCAGGTACGTCACTATCTGGCCCTCTCTAACCTACCTTGGCTCAAAGCCTTTCCACGAATTGTCTCTGATGTGAAGATCAGGTACGTTACTATCTGGTTCACTCTAACCTACCTTGGCTCAAAGCCTTTCCAAGAATTGTCTCTGATGTGAAGATCAGGTACGTCACTATCTGGTTCACTCTAACCTACCTTGGCTCAAAGCCTTTCCAAGAATTGTGTCCGCTCTAATCTACTTAAACTCAAACTTTCCCAAAAATTGTCTCTGATGTGAAAAACAGACATTGTAAAGTTACAACATATTTTTTAAGTCTACGGTCATCGTGATTTTACTCTGATATTTCTTAACATGGTTACAGGGATGTCACTGTCCTTGTTTAGCTGTTTTAATCATGTACTACACTTTTCTAGTAATAAAATGAAACAATATCATTGGAAAAAAATAAGTCAAACATGAGAATTTATGTGGCAGTTACAAAGAAAGTACCGCTATCGACCTTATTGATACGGTAACATCCTCATACACTGAACAGTAATTAATAACTTATTGTGATGCTTTTTAATATCAATTATTCACTGGGACTACTTAATTGTTGAGTGAATGTTTCCTTTCCAGCAAATCATCTCCGTCCTTGTCCACTGAGATTCAGGAGGCTCTACAGAAAGACTGGTAGGTCAATAGTTTGTTTTAATGCATACTTGTGTATAATATATGAAATTTAACTCGCCTTCATGTTAACTTGCTGCCATCTGTATTTTGACCAGCTACAAAAGATGATTTAATTAATACATACACGTGTATTGTCTGTATTTTCCCAGTTAAACAAAACAATTTAGCTTTTCAGATAACTTCTAGAGATTATTTTGCTTTGCTCTGATAACCAGTAGTGATGTCATTAACAGATTGTTTTGTTTGTGTATTAGGTAGGTGATAAACCTGAATGTTCAGTTTCAAACAGCAAGAGTTACTGGCCTTGATCTTGTAGGTAGTCCCATTTGAAATGTTTGTCACTAAACAGAAAGTCTATGTTTTAGGTTGCAGAGTTTCACGTCTGCCTTTCATCTGCTTCGCTGTGAGATGTGTCCTTACTTTTACTTATGCACCCACCAGTTCACCGTTCTCTTTCGTGCTTCCAACGTGCGCAGCGGACCATCCATAACTGCTCTGCTGAGCCCAACATCACGGGGATTTAGAGAAGCTCTTTACAATGAAGGTGATGTTTATTAAAATAAGGTTTTTGTTTTTTCATGTCGTATATCAATATTATCATTCTACTTGTACATTCTACCTTGGTGCAAATTTTCATTATATTGAGGAATCAGTTGAATTTTCATTGTAAACTGAGGAATCAATTGGATTTTCATTGTAAACTGAGGAATCAATTGGATTTTCATTGTAAAGTGAGGAATCAATTGTGATGATTATCCTCTTGACTAAACAGTGTGATTTACAATTATAGCAATATTTGCTTTGTTTTCTTCAGGTATCACATACACAATGCCGAATTTGGACAGCTGCAAGAAGGATGCTTCTGGTCGTAGTGACGTCACTATAGATGATAAAGATCTCCCTGAGGATGAATCAGTAAAATCTGCCTGGTATGTTGTTATTTTATATCTAGATATAGGGTCTTATACTGATCTGGTCGTAGTGACATCACTGTAGATGATAAAGATCTCCCTGAGGATGAATCAGTAAAATCTGCCTGGTATGAAGTAGTTTTAGATACCGGTCCTCACTAGATATTGGGTTTTTATATTGATCTGGTCATAGTGATGTATTCCTGACATAACCCTTAAATTTCCTGAGAAATCATGTTTATGGGACCTAGGTTACTGAAAGGACTTTTTATGGGTAGGCATGCCTGGTATAATATAGTTTTATACCTTATCAATTACATACAGGTTTATTAACGATGAAGGGGAGACAACTTACCGAGGATGCGCCTGTCCATTTTGCCTGGAACATAACTCTGAGGTAGAACATTCATCTAAAGTACAATGACTTGATGGGTTAATCTCCTTTGGTGGAGTTATCAAGTTATTTCTTGTTCCAGTCAGTTGTTCATAACTAGTAATAAAAGCCATGAAATGTGCTCTACAGTCAGTGGGAAGGTGCATATAGAAAACCCCTTGAGTAATCCATGTGGCTGAAGCAGAGTTCATCCATGAACTGTGTCACTAATACACATAATAGTAATAACTACAGAATAACTAAAGTGTGAGCATTGTGGAGGTGAGTGTGTGTGGCATTAAACAAACCATTTGTTTCTTAATCTTTTTCTTTTTTCTTTAATGTTTTTAATTCTGAATGTATTATTATTATTTTCACAGCTGTTTTTTTCTTTTATTATTGAACAAACCTACAAACGATGTAATAAAAAAAAAGCACTGACATGGTGTCCTTAATCTTTCTTGTTATATTCAGCTACAAGCCAGCTGAATGTGATGCTTTGCTGGATGACGATGTAGACTTGATGCACACTGATGAAGGAGCATCTATTTGGCTGGAATCCATGGGCTTAGACAAGAAACATTTTCCTTCTTTAGACCCAAACAAAGTTAAACTGTATCCTTTGATCACTGTAGACACTTTCTGTTTAACTTCCTACAGACATAACTAGGGATGAGAAGTTTACTGTAACATTACTGACAAGCCCAGTGATTATATAAGGCAATGTGTATTTAATTCTTGGTTTTGTGTCTGTGCAAATTTAAAAACAGACATGCAAGTCTGATAAACAACACGACATAAGTTTGGAATTTTTTTTTTTAAATTAAAGAGAATAACTTTCCAAGTGCCTAAAGTATTTTTATAGCAGCATGCATTAAAACTGATAGGTTGTATTCTGAATTAAAACTAAATAATTAACCCAAATGTGTTAAACAATTTTTAAAGGTGAAAAATACATACTAACTATTGGTTTCTATATAAAGACATTTATGTAAAATGTATGTGTGTGGGGACCCAAACACTGTTCTTAACACATGGCCTAAGTAGTACCTTACAGACAAAGTCACAACACAGGCCCTGTTACAAGTAAAATTTATACAAACATGTTTACACCCATCAGTCATTCACAGATATTTTTATATAAATCAGACATTTAAATTGATCATATTTACTTACACTGGATGCTTAGTTACATGTTCATCTCTACACATATATCAGTATTGTTAATTTCTTTATGTATCTCAGTCAACGGGAAGGATTTCGACAGGTAGATAACCGCCCAGAGTCGCTGGTCTTTGTCGAAGGTCATCATGTGCAGGCTTTGTTCAACTTTCTGCTGAACTGTCGGACATGCATTGCTTCCAGTGGCCCCCAGACTGGGATTCCTCCGACCATACTGGCACCACTTGCATTCCGTGGAGCAACTCTCAGATCCAATATGGTCAGTAACTACAAGGATTAGAGAGGGTGTATTATTTACTTACTGCATTAACAGATAACTAAAACTAAAATGTAATCTGTGAGAAGCTAAAATAAATTTGTCTTCTTCGCCATCATGTGAAATGATAAAATTATGTTAATATTGTCCCACTGACTACTACAACTGTATAACTGTATATACAGTGATTTGTAGCTATTTCATTCATTTATTAAAAAGCTAAAGATTTGATATCAGCTTTAACATGATCATGAATATTAATAGGTTTGTAAATAAAGACATTGTCTTATGTTATCAATTCAGTTATATATTTTCAGCTTATATATGTGTATATGTATTTATAGTAAACTCGTTATGATGGTCATGTTGTATCTATAGTGCAGTTATCAAGAAGAGTTATCTCCTATGGGTTGCATACATGTATTTAATTTTGCCAATTTCTCTACAGTAATATAAATTACTATCCAAGAAACAAACAAAAATGAGAAACTTTCTGAAGTGACTTGCAATATCATCTTGTGTTAGGTTTGGGTGTCTTTCTTTAAAGTTTGTTATGTCTCTTTTTACCCCCAGTAGAAATCTGCATACATTGTCTTCTAGGTGGAGGTTGTGATGTGTTTTATGCATAATTCATTAAAAAAATATGCACTACAACCAATATTTATTAACATGATGTTTGTACTGCATCCATACCTAAAATGAAAGCATGTTATTTGAACGAGAGCACGTTTGGTCACTAGCATGCACAATGAACCATAACTAATCCACTGTAAGCAAGTTGTGAGTTGCACATCAAAATGTCATTAACAGGTGATAAAGTTAGATATTTGCCTAAAGGATCTTACCAATTACAAGTTAAGTGTGTGTGTGTGTGTATAATAAATATATATGTATATATTCAAACATTGTTGTCTGTTTCAGGTGAAATATTCTGCTACAAAGATGCTGGGCAGTACCGGACTGAAGAAAGAGCAACACATTCTCGAGATATCTGGTCCAATACTGCCACACCATGTGCTTAATCTTACTGCACTTCTGAGACGAACCCAGATGAAAGCAGTGACATTCACTTTCAAAACTGACAATACTTCTGCAGCTCTTAATATCAAACCTAGTAGCACTGCGAACAGTGAGAACAACCATGAGAACAGTGAGAACAACCATGAGAATATTGAGAACAACCTAGGTAACAGTGAGAATAACCTACAGAATAACCTAGAGAACAGTGAGAATAACCATGAGAATAGTGAGAACAACTTAGGAAACAGTGAGAACAACCTAGAGAGAATTGAGAACAACTTAGGGAACAGTGAGAACAACCTAGAGAGAATTGAGAACAACCTAGAGAGTAATGATCTACTTCCTGACAAACTCAGCTTGTCAGCTAACCATGTGAACAAACTAGATAATGGTAGACTACATCCCACAATTGGTGTGAGCAGCCAAGATGCTAATGGAAGACATCCTAATACACACACCACGTTAGCTGGCAGTGCAGAGAACATGGAGAGTAGTGGACTTGACCCTGACACTCATGGCTTACTGGCTTCAAGTGGAAGTCTGCAGCAGATGACTGCCATCAAAGAAGTGACCTGTTCAAAGCAAGGATTCACTTATGTTGTATAAGATTGTGTAGGTTAATATTGGTTAGAACTGTGTGATTGAAGGATATTCGACATTTTTGTTCCATCCTGAGAAAACGATTTCAAGGACAATAATTATTCATATCGTCATTAGTAATGTAGATCAGTAAATGAAATTTTACAGGGGACTGGTGTGTCGAATATAGATAAACAGTGAATTCAAAATACTATTCACAGGTGACTTATATGAAGAATATAGATAAACTGGACTCGAAATACTATTCACAGGGACTGATCTGTATAATATAGATAAACTGGACTCGAAATACTATTCACAGGGAACTGATGTGTAGAATATAGATAAACTAGATTCAAAATACTATTCACAGGGGACTGATGTGTAGAATACAGTTAAACAGTGAATTGAAAATACTATTCACAGGGGACTGATATATAAAATATAGATAAACAGTGAATTGAAAATACTATTCACAGGGGACTGATGTGTAGAATATAGATAAACTGTGAATTGAAAATACTAATCCCAGGGGTCTGATGTGTAGAATACAGATAAACAGTGAATTGAAAATACTAATCCCAGGGGACTGATGTGTAGAATACAGATAAACAGTGTATTCAAAATACTAATCCCAGGGGACTGATGTGTAGAATACAGATAAACAGTGGATTCAAAATACTAATCCCAGGGGTCTGATGTGTAGAATACAGATAAACAGTGGATTCAAAATACTAATCCCAGGGGTCTGATGTGTAGAATATAGATAAACAGTGGATTCAAAATACTAATCCCAGGGGTCTGATGTGTAGAATACAGATAAACAGTGGATTCAAAATAC